>JAQZBX010006467.1:0-17071 GCA_029593785.1 Cabassous unicinctus | reverse complement strand
ATAGAGGGGTAGACATTTTTTACTGTTCATTACTGCTTTAAAGCACTAAAGTTACTTAGTAAACCTTTTTTCCCCTACTATGTGTCTATGGCATAATACTGAATATACCAATAGAAACTAAAATATAAAACAAAAAGTAGGACAAGAGAATAATGTAATGTAGATGGCACAGTACTTAGCACTTAAGAAAAGGAGTAAATTGAGGTCAGTCAACAAGTTATCCAGACAATAAATTCCATGAGGGCAAAGCTAATATTTACTTTGTTTACCCCTATATTACCAGGAAACAGCACAGTACCTGGCACAAAGTAGCTGCTCAATAAATATTTGTTGGATGGATAATTTATAGGTACAAAAATACTAGGTTGTTTCTTTTGATTTTAGGAGAGACAAAGCCCGTTTGCCATGATAATAATCACCAAAATGTGAAAGAGCAAATCTAACATTAATTACAAACCAACACATTTTGAAAGCAGTATTACAATATAAATTATTTTAATTTAAATACAATCATTTTGCATTTCTAAATTTCCTGAACATAGGGGCTATGTGTTGTTCCCTTATCTCTAGCTCCTTTCAGCATTCCTGGCACGTAAGACACTCAAATGCTGCTAAACAAATGAATAAAGGCAAGTGCATTTGGGTGAATCAAATTCATTACTTTAAAGAATAATAATAATTCCAAGTTGAAGAGGTAAAACCAAAATATTTTTAGTGCAATATTGGTTACTAAATGAATGCGTTAAAGTGAAGGGTCAAGATCCTGAACTACAGGCACCTAAAACTGATGACTTCATCCTAATACATAAAAGCCTAATCCCTGCAGTTTAGATCGCCTGCTTCCTGAGGATGCTTAGAGTTCTAAGAATTCAGAGCATGTGATTTGGAGAAAGAAAGCCATGGGTTTGGATGGCATCTCTGCCACTGCCTAGCAGTATGAGTCACTTAAACTCTTCTGTAAAGCCAGGCTAATGGTATCTTTCTCACAACTGGTTGTCAGATCACAATAGCCGAAAGGTCTGTTCACTGACAGATGAACAGATAAACAAAACGGGGTGTGTACATACAATGGAATATCATTCGGGCATGAAAAGAATGCGTTGCTGATACATGCTACCACATGGACAAATCTTGAAGACATTATGTGAAGTGAAATAAACCAGACACAAAAGGACAAATGTTGTATGATTCCACTTACATGAAATATCTAGAATAAGCAAATTCACAGAGATAAAAAGTAGATTAGAGGTTACCAGGGGCAGGAAGGGGGAAAAATCAAGAGTTATTACTTAGTGGGTACTGAGTTTCTGTTTTGGGTGATGAAAAAGCTTTGGTAGTGGATAGGTAGTGATAGTAGCACAACAATGTAAATGTGATTAATGCCACCGAATTATACACTTAAAAATGGTTAAAATGACAAAATTCTGGTATATGTATGTTACCCCAATAAAAAGAAAAATTGGTTATTAGAAGAATCATTTAGAATGGTCTCCCCTTTAATGCACTTAAACCAGTGCCTACAAATAAGTACTCAACAAAGAGAGCAGGCCCAATGCTGCTCAAATGAACTATAACCAAGATTAACTGACCCTGAATGAATGGGCTATTAAGTCTGCATTAGTTTAAATGAGAAAAAAAAAGTTCAATAGCATCTAGAGCTATTTATTGCCATTTTTCTTATGATTCCATCTCTTATTAGTAGTCATTCCCCACATTGTAAAACATTTTTCTTTTAAATCAGGGCCCAATATTTTCAGAATCAAGAGATTTGACGTGAAATTTAAGATTTCAGGCTTATCTGGAAAGCTCAGACGCTCAGGCAATGCTAGATTCAATTTGTGCACTGCAACACATGGCACAAAGCAGAGGCCACCTGTTTAGGTGGGGCTCACCAGTCCACACTGTTTCCGTGGTTCCCTGCTATCTTACACCCAGCCTGCTTCCTTTTTTTAGGATACCTGCCTGGCTCGTACTGATGAGGTTTTCTTTTTTTATTTGCGGTACAATGTACAATGAGATGCACAGACCTTAGGTGTTCAGTGTTTTGAAAAGTTTAAACACCTGTGTATCTACCAATCAAGACACAGTATAGAACTCCAAAGATTCCTTGTGCCTTTTACAATCCATTCCCTCCATCCCCAAGAGGCAGCCACTTTCTAATTTCTAGCTCCACAAATCAGACTTACACTTTATATACACTGGCTCATATAGTATATGTATTTTTCTATTGAGCTCTCAATCAACATATTTAAGATTCTGTTTAAAAGACTTTTCTCGCCCCCATTACACTGATGTGGCATCATGGTGAATCAATTTCTGGACTCCATCTGCTGATTCCATGGATCTATTTGCATATCTTTACACCGTCTTGATCATTGTAACTTTAGAGCCTTTTTTTTTTTTCTTCTAATATATATTTTTATTTTTTTAAAGAGAGTTAGATTACATAAATGCCACACAAAAAACTTAGGGATTCCCATATGCCCTGCTCCCCACACCTCCTACACCCTCCCACCTAATACAGTAAGTCTTGAAATAAGTCCTCTAACTTTGTTACTTACCCATATTGTTTTAGCTATTCTAAGTCTTTTGCTTTTCCCTATAAATTTTAGAATCAAATGCTCAATTCTTAAAAAAAAAAACCCTCCTGAGATTTTGATCTGATCAGTCAGGGAAGAAGGGACATTTTAGAAACAGTAAATCTTTCAGTTAATGAACAAGGCATATCTGTCTTTCCATTTATTTCTGTCTTCATTAATTTCTCTCAGATATGTTTTATAGTTTTCAGTGTACAGATCTTTCATTCGATTTATTCCTTGGTATCTAATGGATTTTCCCCTTAATATTGTAAATATTTTTTATTCCATTTTCCAATCAGTCATTGATAGTATAGAGAAATGCATTAAACTTTTAATCCATACATTCTTATATACACACAAACATATACACAAAAGATTAGGTCACTCTCTGATCAAAACTTTCCATTTGGCCTCCCTAGGCTTATAAAATGAAGCCAAACATCTACAGGGTCTTTTGGGAAGCAGCCTTACCTATTCCCCATCATCACCTCCTACCCTCCCACCCTCTCAGCCCATGGTGAAAGTACCATGCCCTTTCCTGCCTCAAAGCTTTTACACATTTCCCATGCTCAGAACACTCTTTGCCTTTATCCTCACCTAGATAATTTCTACACATCTTCTAGATCTCAGCCTTACACCACTTTCTCAGGGGAGCTTTTGTTGACACTATTCCTCCACACTACCCCTATGTCTAAATGAGCTCCCTGCACTTCTCCTTCTGAGCCCTTATCACGTATGCTCTATATATTTATTTGAGAGAGGATTTGTCTAAGTCCCCCAGACTCTATTTTGCTCACTGCCTTATCCCCAGGGTCATGACACAGCAGCACAAAGGTGCTCATTAAGTACTTGCGGGATAGAAAGCTGGATCCACTAATATTCCTATGTGTTTGGGACCATGTGAAAGTACAATAATAGTCATAAAGATTTACTCAAGATACAACCACTTTCTAGTACATCTCATGTTAAAAACAATACACACATGACATTTAAAAATAGCTGTACATTTCACAGTTCCTCAAAGAGTTAATGGGTTACCATATACCCAAGAGAATTGAAAACATAGGTTCATGCAAAAACTTCTACATGAATGTTCATAGCAGCATTCTTCATAATAGGCAAAAGTAGAAATAATCTAAATGTCCATCCACTGAGGAATGGCTAAATAAAATGTGATAAAAATAGTGAATTTTATGGTATGTGAATTACAGCGCAACTTTAAAAAGCTACGCAAAAAGATACCAAGAACTGTTTAAACATTTACTTAAAATAGACTTCTCAGTTTTGTAAGTTACTAAAAGGATTTCCAGTGCAAGCAGATGGAGACCGTTGTGTACCCATTAGATGCACTAAGACGAGCTGTCCTCCGATGTCAGTGTGGGCTGCCCTTCCAGCTCTGTCATCTGAACTAGCCCTTCCTTGGAACGCTGCCACTTCTCAGATGCTTATTATTTCACATCTAAAAATGGCCCTGAACCACTCTACTCAGCTCACTGAGCACAACAGAAGCATCTCCACAGGCCTCCACGGCTCGACAGACCACACTAGCAGTCACTGCTCTACTAGGGAGGGTGGAAGCCCAAGGTACTTTCACAGAACCATGGAAAACCAAAGAAAACAGCCCTCTAGATCTGCTTCACTTCGCCATCCTCCACACCTGCTCCTTTCCTCTCAACTTTGCTCTGATGGCTTCTTTCTCCACCTTTGAGCTATCCACTCCCTTTCCCCAACCTGCACGTCCGTCCCTCTCAGTTAACCTATCCTCCTACTACTTCCCAGGGGATTTCTGCCTCTACTCAAACAGTATGTTCTCCTATTCGCCTCTTTCCCGCTTTCCACCCAAATATTGCCTATTTATCACTGCAGAGATGCATTGGAAAATATGTACATATCTAAGAAACTTTTAAATATATACTCAGTTGCTGTGTTTTTTTTAACAAATCAATTTTATTGATACATATTAATAAAGCATACAATTCATCCAAAGTGTACCATCAATGGTATTTGGTATAATCATATGGTTGTGCATTCATCACTTCAACCATTATTAGCGCATTTTCATTATTTCAATAATAACAAAAAACAGACAAACAAACAAGAAAATTCTTCACCTCTCAATGTCTCTGCTTCCCCAGCTATACAAAGCTGCTATTTCTGGCTATTCTTGCACATTTATTTATTTAGCAGTTTTATTGCTGTGTTTTTATTAAACTACAAAATCAGTATGTGTTTGCAACAAGCCAAACACAAAGGCCTACAAAGTAAAAGCCTATCCAGTTTTCCTTGTCACAATTCCACTATTTCAAGGTAATGAACACTAACCGATGAGACATCCTTGCCCACCTTTCTCTAGAGAAACAAATACACATGCACTTTTTTCCTCTGTTTTCTTTCCTTTTTAAAATTCATTTCTCTGCAACTTGCTTTTCCACTAAATATCACAGACACTTTTAGGACAATATATAAATATTTAATCATTTAAGTCATTTTTTAAAAAGAGCTACTTGATCCATTGTACAGATGCATTACTTAGGGTCAGAAAATTCAAAGGACTCACCAGGCTCCTCAGGATGGACTCACAAAAGGCTTTAATCAAGATAAAGAGAGCAAACACTGCAGGAAAAAGCATCAAGCAAGCAAGCATCAGGACCCTGAGAGCCTCCAGGGACACTCCCCAGAGTCTCTTCTCATGCACTCAGGACATGGATTCTGAATCTCCACAAAGAGGAATCATGGTTTTACAGAATTCTAGGCTAAAGTTTCCAGCATGGTCTTTTATAACCCAGTGCCAGGTAGCCAAGACAGGCTGTGTAACTGGCTAAAGCAGGTAAGCCATCAGTCTATACATCCTTAGACAGAGGAGGAAAGCTAGTCACGGGTGCCTCGGGGGAGTTTCAGACTTTAAACAGCACACTGTACATATATCACCAGCTAGTCCATCTCCTCCTTTTCCTGGTCAAGGCTCAGCAGCACGCTTTCAGGCATCCGGGAGATGAACACAGCACTGTTCCAGTCCAGTTGTGAGGTAACTCTTTTACATAATGGATATATCATAATTTATTGAACTATTCTCCTCTTGGTGGAAATTCTGATTTCCTACCACCACCACCCCTTTCTGCCACCACAAACAATGCTGAAATATATTTGCATGTTTTTATCCTATAGGAGAGAAGCCCAAGCAAAAGCATTCATTGCTGGCTCCAGGATATTTGTGTTTTACTTTTATCAGATACAGCCCAGTTACTGTGCTAAGAATGTGCAGCAGTCCACACTCTCACCAGCAATGTATAAAGTTCCACTGACTACAACCCCAGACCAGGATCATTTGGATTCTGTCACTGTGATGGGCATTTAGTTTATGCTGAACACTACAATGGCCTGGATTAACCAACCTGTAAATGACCTTTCTGTCCCTACACTGAGTTAGAGCCCTGACTAAATACAGCAACCTTTCCTTGACAGCACCACAGAGCTTTACTTTTCAACACGGGGTCCAAGGACCAGCAGCAGCAGCATTGCCCGAGACTTGTTAGAAATGAGGATGTGCTTTTCACCTCACCACCTCCCCCACCCCGCCTTCGCCCCTTCCCACCCAAGATTCCTTTTGTTCTTGAAATGCAAAATCAGGATTCAGAAATAAAGGATGTAAGTGCAAGTTTCTTCAAACTTGAAGCTAGACCCACCTTAGGATACAGAGACAGAATTCTTATGAAGTTAAAAACCAGCTCACAACATACAAAAAGTTTGTGTGCAAATCAGAGCTTAAACATTGGCCAAGGATAAACGTCAATCATAAAATTCCTAGTGGTCTTTCCCTTTGGAATTGGTACCTAAATGTCCAACCCTTAGAACAATTAAAATAAACAAGACCACATGTATCGTGCTGGTGACTAAAATAGCAACCCAGTTATTTTTAATCACTGCCCTCTTCTGACCCAGCTACAACTAGGCTTAGACGAGGTAAGAAAGGATGCTGGGTCTTGTGTTGAGCTTTTAGCTTTCTTGGGCCAAAGTGTATAGATGTCCAGGAAGGTAAAGCACAGAGGAGGAAATGATAGTGATGCCTCCTGGTGAAAGGGAGGGAGAGGAAAGCTGTGACAGAATTATCAGAATGGCCCATCTTTTTCTTCATATAGTGCTTTAACATCTCATTCTTATAAATGTAAAACTCCTCCACCTCTCCCCAGTTCCACCCAAACACACCTGCTATATAGTTTCCACGCAGCCTAATTAGTCTAACAGAATGCATGGGTGTTCTCAGACTTTAAACAAATAACTCAAATGGAACCTATTTTTACTTAGCAGGATACTAGTTAACAGCTTTATTATAAAGGATTTCTTTTTTGAAATGAAAATTTTCTGGGAATTTCCTAATCAAAGGCCCGGGAGGAAGTGGCAGTCTCTCAGGACCCAACCAAATGCTGCACAGATACAGGTGCTCATTTAGAATCTAATGCTGGCTTCTCCAGTAGAAGCATGTCATCACCCCAGTCAGAAATGGTCTACCCCTGGGACATTACAGAAAGAGTCCCCAGGGTGCTGGATGCAACTTAAGTGGGTAACAAGAGGTGAGTCATCCCAAAGGACAATGTGAGCTATCAAGGACACAGAATACTGAAAAACCATGGAAAAGTTAGTATGTACCAATTGGTATCGGGAGCAAGCATTTAAGAGCAATTTTAGTGCATTAAAGAGGGTGGGTGTATGGCTCAGAGTATGGTTTTGAACTGGGCAAGAAAGGTAAAGCAACACACCCATATTAATCCACTCACTATTAACCCATTCACTATTTATACCCTTACTTCCACAGAAGATTCTAAGGCAAAAACCATTATTGTAGCACAAACTGACATTGTACAAGAGTCTCTTGCATAAACATGCCTATATGGTCAAAATTAAACTACTCTCTGCTTAGCCAAAGGACAAAAGGAACTCCCAGAACTCCCCCCTCTCAACCACATCATATGTCTGTTATCAAATGAACTGATACTGCTTCTATCAACTCACTCAGAAAACTTTAACAGTGGTCCTCAAAGGCAGTCCTTTACCGACAGCATCAGTATCTTTGGGAATTTCTTAGAAATGCAGATTATAAAGTCCCACCACAAACCTACAGAAAACTCTAGAGGTGAGCCCCAGCCATCTGTGGTTCAAAAAGCCCTCCAGGGGATTCTGAGGCATGCAAGTTTGAGAACCAATGGCTTATAAAAACAGACATGGGTGACTTGCTGCGATCACAGCACAAGCGTTAACAATCCCCAACTCGCAAAAAGGTATCCCTCAACCTTGCTCACAGAGTCATGAATCATTTTCCCCTTTTCTTAATTAAAACCTCTCTCCACTGCCTTACCAATCATTCTGCAATTCCTTGCACTTTGGCTTCTTTTTCTCTCCAGGTGATTTCTCAAACACAGGATTAGTGGGTCTCTTAGTCTTGGTCTTCCTTAATTCTGCAGCATTTGGGGTTTGACAGGGTTTCGGCTCTTCCCCCAGTCCAGCTGAATCTATCTGTGTTTTCCTAGCCTTCTCACTTTGCCACCCTAGTCAAGCCCCTATTACCAGTGATTTAGTTGTCCTCCCTAATTAATCAAAATCCAATCTCTGACCGTAAAGTTTTGGTACTGGATGGTGGTGACGGGAGTACAGCATTGTGAATGTAATTAACACCAGCGAATTATATATTTGAATGTGGTTAAAAGGGAAGGTTTTAAGTTGTACATGTTACTAGAATAAAAATTTTAGAAATAGGATGGTACAACACAGTGAACACCATTGTAAACAATGGACTATAGTTGTTAGTACAATTATAAAAATGTTCTTTCATGAATTATAATGAATGTACCACATTGAAGCATGGTGTTAATAATAGGGTGGTATATGGGAATTCTGTATTTTATGCATGATTTTTCTGTAAACCTGCAACTTCTCTAGTAAAAAAAAAAAATCCATCTCTTTACCTGAGCCCTGCAAATTCTTCTTTGTAAAGTACAACTAGGAAACTATTACCACCCCTGTTCTCTAAGTTTCTCACCAAGGTTTTCCAAGGCCTCTGAAATACAACCCTACCTTGCCTTTCTATCCCTGCCCTCAGTGCTCCTGACAGGTATACTGTGTTTTAGCCGAAATAGACTGCTTGCTATTCCCAGAATATATACAAGGTTTTCCCATTTCTACAATAAGACTCCTATTAGTCCTTCCCTCATGGCATCCACACCTACCACCCGGATTATTCCTGCTTACTGAAATTCTACTCATCCTTCATGAATTTCCCAAGGGCCACCTCTGAAACCCCACCACACTCTTTCTGATCCTTTCATTTGGCCATTATTACTTCTTCTACTTGGTATAATATCCGTGAGCATTTTATCTTCCCTGCCAGATTATTATTTCCTGTAGGGCAAAAATGAAGACTTGTTTCTCTCTGCAATTTCTGCACTGGGCCTTACACAAGGTTGATATATGATAAAGGCTTATTGAAGTGAAACAGCAAACTTCTAACTTTGACTCACAACCTGTTCTAAGAAATACAGAGATGCAATTTATTTGGGTTTGGCAAAAACAAATGGGAAGAAAGTGCCCATGAAAGAATATATGGTTTAAATTCAAGAATAAAAGACAAGGTAAATGAGGCACATATAGGAAATGTAGCCAAGATCAAAGTCATTAAGCCTGAATTTTGTCCTCTCACTTTAACTGTGTCCCTGAATTTCCTCAGTGGATTTTGCTCCTCTGTGCGTAACTTTCATTTACCGGACAAATGAAAAACAATTTGGGTCTGTATTTCCCCACAGATAAATATCACCTGTCCATCCAGAGCTGTTGCTTATGATACCTAAGCAACTCAACTTGTATAATCCTAGAGTCTTTGTGATATTCTGAAAATATTAACAATCTTGTAGGTGCCTGAAATTATTTAGGCCAGTAGTTTTTTCATATATGTACTCATTTATAAGCCCTAGGATCATGGAAACAATACTCTCTAAAAACTATTTATAGGTAAGTGGATATGTGGGTGGCAAAGTACACGTTCGGGCCCAATGGATGGATTAGATATAGGGGTACCTCTCAGGAGACCACAGTGCATTAGATTCTCTTTTTCAATACAACCAAAAAAGTGGCACTATTTTAAGTCCTTTAGCATAATACCGTGGCTCCTCTGTACAGCTCTGGAACAAATTAAACTGAATGAACTCAGTCCTATTCTATTAGTCACAGTTCTGCAGAGAAAGAGAACTGACATATAAAGGTAAATATTATGAGATTTATTATAGGAAGTGGCTCATGTGACTATAGGGATTGGCAAGTCAGAACCATCAGTTCTCCCTTTAAAACCTTCAAATGATTGGATGAGACTTCTCCCACTGCTGAAGGCAATCTCCTTTGTTGACTGAAGATCTAATCAGCCACAGATGTAAACAACCAATTGATGATTTAAATCCAGGAAATAATCTCTCAGTAACAATCAGACCAGTGCTTGCTTGACCAAATAACTGGACACCATAATGTGGCCAAGTTGACACATGAATTTAAACACCAGACCTGCTTATAGGTCATTTCAGATTAAAAATCTGAAACATATTCAATCCACATCACCTCAACACCTTTTTCATAAAGGACCTTAAAGGTGAAGTGGTCTCCAGACAGAGATAAGCAACTACATGCCCTGCCAGAAAGTGGCCTTGTCAGTAGCTATAAGCACTGCCAACTCAATTCCACTTCAGAAAACGCTGATGTAGCTCAGGGAAGGAAGATGTAGGTGGATGAGTAGGTTTACTATTTTTAGCTATGTGTCTGGTTTAAAAGAATTTCATGCTGTCTGTTTTAGTTTGCCAAAGGGCTGCCCATGCAAAGTACCAGAAATGTCTTGGTCTTTATAATGGAGATTTATTTGGGGTTAAAGCTCACAGTTCCAAGGCCGTGAAATGTCCAAATTAAGGCATCAGCAGAGATGCTTTCTCACCAAAGTCAGCTACTGTTGATCCTATTGACCAACCAAGTGGTGAAGCAAGATGGCTGCCAATCTCTGCCGAGGTCTCTGCCTCCCCCTCTAGAATCTACCATCTCCCGGAGTTCAGCTGAAGGCAACCAGGCATAGGGCTTGTCTCTTTCCAGGTCTCCTCTATCAGTCTTGGCTGCTCCACTTTCTTTCTGAGTTCAGCTGTAAGATATCATGCATATGTCTTCTCTCTCCCTGCGCCTCAGCTCTTTGAGCTTCTTGGGGGCTTCTTTCCTTGCAGCTAGCTGTGGGCAAAACTGGAGTACTTTCTCTCACATGCAGGATCCAATATTGGGCTTCCTTTATCTGTGTCTTCATTTTTATCAGAACCAACAAGAGGGCAGAGACTCACTTGAGTCACGCCTCACTGATGTAGTTCAATTGAAAGGGTCTCACACCCACAGTAATGGATTAGCTCAAAAACATAATCTTTCTCTTTTTGGGATTCATAAAATAATTTCAAACTGCTACACTGTCCTTTTAAAAATTATGTTAAAAGAGTAAAATTGCTTTATTAAACAAGACTTATTCTAATACCTACTGTCATAAAGGTGTTAGCCATATTGTCCACACATGCATAATGTTCACACATCATCCTTCAGGGAATATATCCAATCCTGGGGTGTTTTAAAAGCAAATATATTTCATTAAGAGGTATTTTTAATTTTCCAGAATATCTACATTGGTCTGTACCTGGACCCCATCCTTTTCCCAGGCCTCCATGCTGTGTTTTTAGGTAAAACTATAATGTCATTCCACTCTAAAGATCAGCATGTAGCTATATTGACATTTCATAAAAATGAAAGCATAATCTTACAATTTAAAAAGAAAACTAACTCAACCACCACAATCAACTCATATGGAAATCAGTTCCAATTTACATATTTCAATGACAATTACAAATTTGTAATTTACAAATACCTGTAGAGATAAATTTAGTAAAACAACTCAGTTCAGGGAAAAAGAGAGCCTGCATCTAGCGTATGTGTGTAGACACAAACAAAAAGGCATGTCAAATACTGATTAATAAAATATTGAGGGAAGAAATAAACAAAAATGAAAATAAGCTTTGATGTAGAAAAACAAAAGCATTCAGAAAATGGCAATGCTCAGGGGCTTCGGGTAATGGAAGTGATAAGGGGACAGGAGGCAAAGCAGGGGTAAAGTGATGATAGAACGACTTCAATAAAGAAGGTAAAGAGGCAGCAAGAACTGCTGTCAAATTAGAATTTTACCAGTGCCTACGAAACGGTCTGGAACACAGTGTTAAGAAAATATTGCTTATCATCTCATCTTGCTCACACCCTAGATGATGAATTTTCAAGAAAGCCCCTTTCCAATTCTAAACACTTTTCTCCCTTCTTCATCTGCAGTGAAGTAGGGGAGTGGCTCATTCACTCTGTCATTTACCAGGCTTGTATAGAGCACCTGCTAAGGATAGAACCCTGGGCTAAGAACTATGGTGAATACAAAGGTTCAATAAGAGGTTGGACTGGCCCTCTACAGTGCTTCATTCTAGTACACACAAGCCATCAGACAGCAGAAGATACAGGAGCAAAAAGAAGTGGTCACAATTGTTTGGGAGCAGTAGACCAAAAATTCTTGAAGACTCACACTCCATGGATTTCTGAGCATCAACTTTCTCTGCCTTCCCTCAGCAATTAGATTCTCTTGGAACAATAGACAATTTTACATTTGCCAGCCCAATGAATGATCTACTGAATTAACTTATCTATCTCCAGGGCAAGAAATGTGTGATTTTCAAAAGTGACAGTGATGGTAGGCTCAAAACATAAAGTTTCTCATGACTCTATATCAGAACATGGATTTCTGAGTTAGATCCAATATCTACAATTTGATCCCTGATTGAATTCATTAACTGGTGAAAATAAGGCATTGATCAGAGTGGCACCAGTGTACAGTTAAATGGTTGAAAGTGTTGGAAAGAAATTGTGAATTTACATTTCTAAAGTTGCTAGGGAATGACAAAAAAAAACCCAACATTCTTTAATGCTTCAATGCAAAATAGGAGGGAAAATATTCATTTCTCTAAGAATATATAAGGGTTAATATTTAAATCTGAGAGAAAGGTATCCTTTGACATATTATGTAGTCTTGGTAAACATTTGGAAAATGCAAATTTAAGTTTAATACTTGAAATATCTGTCAAAAATTATCTGTCAAAAAATACCTCTTCTTATTCCTAAACACTCACTCCAACCTCATTTCAGAAAAGAAAATTAAATTTCATTCTGGTCTAATGACAACAGATGGCTTTCATATCACACAATTTGAATTATCTGACAGAAAACAGCATGCTATTCAAGCATTTTGTTATCTCCTATCAATTGGCAAACCAAAATGAAAACCAACACTCAAACAAGAAAGATACTATTCTCTTAGAAAACAGTAATTTTGATTATCAACCTAAAAGTCCTAATTTCTTGGACATATTTCCAAAGTAACCTGCTAACTAAAATGGTTTTTACTGCTGTTAAGCCCTAACATTTTGAAATGTGTTTTAAATACACTTTCTATAGAAGTCTTCCCTCTCACTTGCCTATACCTCGTGGAGAACAACTTTTAGTAATAGGGTTATTCCTGTTAACCCATGGAGGTGATGGATGAACGAAGAATGATAATCAAGAAAGAGTATTTTCCCTGCATGGCAGACAAAAAGGAGTATTCTTAGAAGTAGATAAGTACCCAGAAAATAGGAGCACTCATCAGTGAAGTTCTGGTAGTCTAAAATCATCTTAGATATGATGGTTATTCTTCAACTGTGTTAGGCTGGCTTCTTGGACCAAGACTTGAAGATAAACAACTGCTGTTCCCAAAGATAGAAGCCCTCTGCTACAAGATGCATTAAATGTTGGGGGAGGAAATTACCTGTTTTTGTTTCCAGAGCTGTTGCTGAATAGTCTCAGCAACATAGCATATAGCCAAACTGCATATGGCCAAATATACCAGCCTCGGAAGCATCTGGTTTATTCCCCTTTCAACACCTGAATTCTTGGAGTAACTTTGACTTCATGCTTCTGACAACCTCCTACTCAAATTCATTCTACTCTCTATCCTTAACTCACACTTTTATGCTGTCTCTTTTTGGCCCATAAACCTTCAACAGCTACACAGTAAACTAAAGAAGAGTGGGAATCTCCTTGGCCTGGCATACAAGGCCTAGTAAAATCTGACCCCAGCCTAGCTTTTGAATCATCTGTTTGTTTCCTTCTGATAGGAACCTCTCTCTTCACTTGGTATTCTGATAATGGTCCCACAAAGCAATCTAACCGTCTTCTTCACCCCTGTTTACGATAACCCCTCCTCCCTCTTTCCCAACATACATGGCGTCTTCCCCAAGACTCTGCTCATCCAAATACTTCCCACAATTCAACATCCAGCTCAATCTGCCCCACAATTTTCTCTCCTTCTTTGGAATTGCTATAGCATTTGACATGGGAATTATTATTTGCCATAAAAAAATAGAGACGTTGCGATTGTCTAGTCCCAACCCCTCACTTTCCACAAGACCAAGCAGTTATTTCTTACCTTGAGCTTTTACATGTCTTCTCATGCACTTTTCTCAACAAGGTAAGGTTCTCCCCTTATACTTTTCTGTATGTCTCACAACAAACAGTACAATCTCAATAAATGTATTATAAATAATTTATTACGTTTAATAAATGTACTTTCTTAAAATGTATAAAAAATGAAAAGATAATCCTTTTGGTGCTGAGAAGAGAAGCAGGACATTTGACAGGGTCTCCTAAAAATAATAGCAGTGCAGGAAAAAAATACTGTTTTTAATTACTACATAATGTTTGCATATATCACTGATCCTTATATCACATCAGGAGACTTGAAAGTAAAATGAGACTTTCAGATGGGGCAATTCTAGGGACGGGATAAGGTGCCTGTTTTGTACATTGCTGGGTATTTTATTTTAATCTGAGAATATAATGGTCTATTTGCTTGTGTTGAAGAATGTTTTGTTTGTGGCTGTGTCAAAATGTCACCCACAGTAAAACTGTCACATCAAAATGCCCAAAATGCCATGCACCCCCTCAAAAGCCCAGCTGGTTTTATTCATTTTCTTTATTTCTGAAGCATAAATCATTTGCATGTACAGTATAGCACATTATTTCTAATATGTCTCTTATCCAGGTAACATGATATCTGATTATATTGTATAAATCTTTCCTGGAATATCATCTGTGATCACAAACAAAATACAGACATTTTATAGAATTTAACAGTCAAAACAACTGCAGATGTTATGACAGTACCAGGTACAGCATTGCTGCGAGGCACTTTAATATATTAAAAATGCTGCCTTTCAAAAATATTACCGCTCTAAATCACTCTAATGTGATTTTAAGTAGCATGCAAATAAGCGCTACAAAGCAAGACTACACCCTGGAATGAAAACTTAAATGATACACCATATTCTTAAATGAATTACATTCAATTGAATTGAGTTATACATATTACTATGAGTGTATGAGGCAAATACAAGAAGTAAATCGTAAAATTCTTACCTTGGGTCTGTTTCTTGTTCACAGCATTATCAGCTTTATGTCGTTTCTAAAGTTTAAAAATTAAAAGAACAACTGTGAAAAAGTGAATGAGAGTAATAAAACAAAATAGCACCCTCACCCAAAGCGAGATTTCTTTTAATTTATGTTTCTCAATGTTTTTATTAATAAGCATCAACAAGGGTGTGTGGTGATGGTAAGAATGGAAGGATACTCAGCAATTTTTAAATTGAAAGTATAATCCACAGCACTTTTGCCAGGTCTTCCCTAATTGGGAACACAGGCTTGAGTTATCAGAAGGATCTTAAATTAGCATATACATAAGATTAAAATTTTAATGTACTAGAAAGGTTTGAGCTGAAGGGCTGATTTTAGTCTTTTGCTTAAAAAACTCACTTAAAAAAGATTACCCAAGAGAATTATCTATAACTATGATTTAAGAGTCATACTGAAATATTTTCAGCTTCTTATGAAATGTACTGTCTAATTAAGCTGAATAGAACCTCTATAATTTAATGAGGTGCTGATGTCTCTCAATGACTAAAACCAAACACATTTGCTAATTTGCATACAATCTTCTTTCAGCTGCTCCCCAGCATCACCTGCACTTTGTAGTCACAAGCCACTGAATCACATGATCCTACTTTCACTCTCCCTCCCAAAGCACCTAAAACAATTAAATGGTAAATAGGTGAGCTAGTCTAAGTCTAGGTAGGTGAGTTTGAAGAGTTATATAAGCCCAAATTTTATAGCAGTGAGTGAGAAAAAGATACAGAAGGTCAAAGAATTCGAGTGGCCAGGGTAAGCTACCTTCTCTAGTTCAACTAGAAGTTTTCCATGGCTTCTACCTAAACTTACAGCATTGAGTGTAACACATCCTACTCTGTTAACAATGCAGAAGAGTGTTGGATATAACTAGCTCTGTGCTCAAAGATTCTATCATATGAAGCCCAAGGTCAGATTGAGCTGCACATACCTGTCTCTAAGGTGGGTAGGAAAAAATGAAATATAAACGAGTTCCTGAATTTTCCATTTGAGAAGATACGTGGGTTTTAGAATCACAGTGCACATGTGAAAAGACTCCAAGAGACTAGTCTAGAGCTGTGGATTAGACACAGGAGCAGAGGCATAATCGCTGGCAGTGTGAACTCAGTCCATCCAAACAATCAGCCACTGAACTGCACAAAATGCAAATAAGGCATTCAAAACGCCTCTGTGGAAGAATTGTTGACAATGACTCTTGTCACACCCATACACAGAATACAAGAGAATAGTTTCTCAGAGTGAAATATTCACTAATAAAAATGTAATAATGTAGTTTTTGATAGGCAATTTATTGCTTCCAAAAGTAAGCAAATATTTTCAACAGAAAATATTCTTACATGAATTTTTCAACTCTGTTAATTGCTGCATCAGTAGAGAATATTTTATCATTGATAAAACTCTAAAATACTCTTTGTTAATAAAAATCTTAAGAAAATGTCAAAGTAAGCCAAAACAAATTTTGCTCCAAATAATGGTCCAAAATAAATTTAGATATTGAAGAAGATACAAATATTTCTAAGAAAATGCACATCTATGACAGACAATAGTTAGACTTCAACTGAAGGAAACAAACAAAAGCTAATTATCGAAACATTCCACTTCAAAATGGAAATTTAATCTTAGTGAAACCTAAGGAGATCTTACACATTGCTTTCCATTTACAGAGAATTCTTGCACACAAGCATCACTTTCCTCAACCTTCCTGCCACAGAATAAACTAGTTTACTCGTCAAGAAACAATTTGTGTTGGATGTAAATGTAAGGATCCATCTAAATAGGCAGATTTTTATCTTAAGACCATAAAAAGAGAGCAACTCATCTTTCTATTCTAAAAGAGCTCATTATTCCTTCTAAAATTAATGGTTTAGGAAAAATATAGTTATTTTCTGAGTTCAAATGCCCTTTCCTCCCACCCT
>JAQZBX010006466.1:0-53112 GCA_029593785.1 Cabassous unicinctus | reverse complement strand
TTTTTTTTTTATTTGTTCATTTTCTTAGGTTGAACCATCCTTGCATACCAGGGATGAAACCCACCTGGTTATGGTGTATAATTCATTTGATGTGTTGTGGAATATGATTAGAAAGTATTTTGTTAAGGATTTTAACTCCCAGCTTCATTAGAGAGATCAACCTGTAGTTTTCCTTTCTTGTGGTGTCTTTATGTGGTTTTGGTATTAGGCTGATACTTTTCTCTGCCTGTTCAAATCTGCTGTTATGTGCTTCCAGCATATTTTTGATTTCTTGCTTGTGTCATTCATCACCATCAGATCCATTATCTTTTTATGTATGTTTACAATTTCTTCAGTATGTTCCCCCAGTGTCTTCTTAATATCCTTATCTCTTCCTTCACTTCATTAAGTTCTTTGATGATATTTGTTTGGACATCCTTGATTAGTTGTCCATGTTCTGCATCTCCTCCTGTTTTTCAGTTTGTTCATTAGACTGAGCCATGTCTTCCTGTTTCTCAGTATGGCTTGTAATTTTTTGTTGATGTCTAAGCATCTGTTTATCTTGATGGGCTTATTTGGTTCATTAGCTTCTCTTTCTACTCTAGGGTTTTATTTTGTTGTGTGTGTTTTTTTGTGTGTGGTAAGTTTCCTTTTTGACACTTGGTTCCTCTTATTTTATATCTTTGCAGTTGTCTGTGTTCCCTTGAAAAAATTATTAGGACCAGAGAAAAGGAAAGAGCTAAGGAAAGGAAAAGAATAATAGCAATAATAATAAAAAAGAGTAGAAGAGGAACCATACAAGAACTAGGAAAATAAGTAATATGAGTAAAAAATGATTTAAAAATGCAAAGAAATAAGAATTAAAAAGTTGGACTATCTAAAATGAAACAAGATACAAAAGAGAGAAAAAATAGAATGAATTAAAAGGCTGGGAAGATGAGACATGAAGAAAAGAAAGAGAAAAAGAGAGAAGAAGAAAAAATGAAGATCAGACAAGAAGAGGTGGAATGAAAGAAAAGCTACAGAAGACAGAAGATGGAAAAATAAAGGAAAGGAAAGAAATAAAGTAGGTAGAAAAAAATAAGTAAAAGAAAAAAGGAAACAAAGAAAGGGAAAAGACAACAAACAAGAAACAAAATAACAACAACAACATCAAAACAACCTAGGAAAAACAGGCTTCCCTCTTACGCCTCTAGGGAGCCTCTCAGGCTGCTGGTGCTCATCAGTCAATCACCCTACAGCCTGCCCTCTGCAGATAAGGTACCCAGTTTTAGCAAATAAAATAAAGGGGAAAAAATCCAATAAAAAAATTAAAAATAACAGATCAAAAAAGCCTAAAACTAAAAGAAATCTTAGTCTATACATTCCCTGTCATAAGGTGCTAGCTGGGTTCCTGATAATCCAGTGTATCACTCTCTGGATCTCTTCTCTTAGGAGGTATTGGGAATCAAACCAAGGACATTGAATATGCAAGGCAGGAGTTCCTACACTGAGCTACACCCACTCCACTGGTTAAGTAGGCTTCTGAGAGCTTATCTGGCTCTTCCTGCCCAGTTCCCTTAGGTGAGTTGGGTTTCTAACAGTTTGCCAGAGCCCAGCTGGTTATGTATCTGTCTCTGGCCCCTTACTTTCCTCTCTCTCTTAGGGCAGTTGAGTGTGACAGCCTGCCTTATCAGAGCCCCCCTTGCCTCTCCCTGGAGCTGCGTTAGTGCGAGTTGAAGTCTTTTTTGAGATTCAAAGGGGACTCAGCTTGCCAAATGCACTGAAAAGGAACCACTCTCCACCCTCTGCCCAACCCCTCTTCCTCCCAAGGAGCGCTCCATCACACTCAGTTGGCCGTAGTGAGCCAGGGGTTTTACAGAGTGTATTTGCCTTGAGGGTGGGGTATAAGTGCCCTTCCCAGCCACAGGGGTGATTAACTCATGGTTTTCCTTTGGCCTCTTTGTCTCTCTGTCTTGCTCCCTCCTGGATTATGTGAAGTACTTTCCTGTTCTGCAGATCCCCTAAGCAGAAGCCTCAGGTAGGTTTTTGCCTTTTCTCCTTTTTTTTTGTGAGAGTTGAGCTCTGCCTACCTACTTAGATGCCATCTTCCTGGAAGTCCTCCATAGCGTTTAAGGATTATTTCTTCACTTACTGAAATTTGGTAATTGGATTAATTACCCTTATTTTGTTACACCTAATCCTTTTCCCATTCTTCTTTTTCCTTACCTGAGGAGGAATCCATAGGGTCCCATGCCTTAGGGTCCCATCCAAGGATGGTTAATATCCTCCAGACTTGCACTCAAGGCAGCCTACAGCCCCTACTCCAAGTACATTTACAAACCAGGGTTTCTAACTGATCGTTAACGAGGCAATCGGTTAAAGAATCTTTCATATCTGGCTGTGCCAGGTGCATGTTTCTTTCTAACCTTAACTCTTCTTTAAAGCAGCACACAGAGGCCTTTGCCACTTGTTCTGCTTCAGTAGCCACCTGCAAGGCTCCTACAGGGGCCATGCTATAGCCACAGTTATCTGGTGGTCTCCCTTTTTCTTATTTAAATGCAGCTGCTCTGCTACCTGCTGTAGCACAGTCAGTATACACCCCAGGGTTTTTTGGGGCATCCCTGTATTCTTTCAGTGGTCCTCACTCATCCAGGAGGGCAGCCACCCCTCCCCACATAGACATTATATGGCAGCCTGGGGTTTCCCCTGAGGATTCTCCTTTCCCTAGCTCATGCCTGCTACTGTTGGCAGTCCTTCGGTCTCCTGGCTTGTGGCTTGCCAATTGTTATAACCCAGATCCTGGAGGGCATGGATCGGGGTGGTGGCAAGACCAAAGGACACACCTGGTAAAGTGTCAGACATAAGCTTTATTTATTGGGACTTACAGACAGGAGAGATTCTCCTTGGTGGCCATGGTCCAGTGAATGAAGATAGCATTCCACAAAGAGGTGGGAAAATAAGGGGCAGTATATAGGGTCTCAGAACAATTTCTGCGAGGGTCACATAAGCATATAAATGGGGTCTGGTGATGCTACTGTAGGAAGGAACTGTACAGCCTGGAGAAAATTACAGTCTATGATGGTAATCTGTACATTGTTTTCCTGTGAGGAGGTTTTTTACATAGTACCTTGTGTCCTGAGGCATGCAGGTGGCTGTGTACTGCAGGCTGAGTTTCCCTTAGGGACCCACTGGATCCCCATAATACATGATTGTAAAACAAGACAATGATTATAAGGGGCTAAGTATGCCCCCAAGTTCAGAGTAAATTCTCAGTGATGTGTTAGTTGGATTCATTGATTTGTTCTAGTTGAAGACATTGGGAAGAAGTAAATCAGTGGGGATGATGATCTGAATCAGTATCTCACCAACAATCTCAACTCCCTTCTAACACACTTTCCACACAAAATTCCAATCGTGGATCATTTTTTATTGGCTGTAGTCTCTGCACTGGTATTCAGCACCAATGACTCTGAAATCAGACTGGTTGGGTCTAAATAGTGACTCAAGTACTTAGTCATTACAGAATTTTGATTGAATTTATTAATATCTCTGTGACAGTTTCTTTGACCATCAAAAGAAGATAATAATAGCATGTACTTCATGCTCTTGTTGTGACAATAAAGAGTTAAATGTTAAAGGCTAAAAATAGTCCTACTCACACAGTAAGCACTGATAAGTTACTATGAATATGATTACACCAAGTTCGCTGAGTGTTGCTGATAAAATCAACTAAAATATATACTGGAGCTCTTGCAAAGCCGTAACTTCCAACTCCAACTAGATTTTATAATTCTTCGAATTTTACATAACTCATTAATTTTAATACTATCCCAAATGACATGGTAATTAGAAAGGATATGGATTTAGTCAAATATAAATGGTTTCATATCCAAGGTCTATCATTTGCTTTATATATAAAATTGAGCAAGGTAACCTCTGGTGTCTCAGTATATTCATCTGCAAAATTGACTAATAAAACATAACTCCTAAGGATGTCCTTAAGAATGAAATGGGGGGAAAAACCCAAAAAGTCTGGCAAAATGCTATCAACAAGTAGCAGGCATTGAATTTTCAGTTATATCTTTGTTGGTAATCAACATTTTAAATGATGAATGTTTAAGAAAGTGGTAGAAGACTGATAAAGCTTTACTTTAGTGATGAGATTCTTCACAAGTATGTGGAATATGGCTTCCTATTAGCTAGAAAAAAAATTGGTGACATTAGTGACTAATGTCATAGTAACTATAACTTAGCAACAGGAAAAAAAAAAGTGAATACCTGTTGTGCTATCATGATGCTAATGCTAATACAATTATCTTTTCATCCGGTAATATTTCAAGATTTCTAATTATTGATCAGATCAAAGTGATGGTTGAAATTAAGATAATAATACTTGTTAACTATATCAGTTTGTTTTCTTTATTATAAAGGCCCACCTGCCCTGACTTTATGTTAGTAATAGCTATGTTATGGTAATTTTATAATACTGGTGCTCAGCTGCCCCTTTCCAACAATGGCTATTTAACATTACACAAAGATCACCAATATCTGGGGACAAGTAGCCTTCTCTGTAATGTAAATATCATTGCAGTCACATATCTAGCCAAATGTAACTGAAAGGCCCATGAGGTCAAAGGGAGAAAAAGTTATTACTATCTCTAAAGTTTATAAAAAGGACTAAAAAAAACACCACAGGATTGCTGCTTTGGAATTTATCCAATTTCACCTTTTTCACCCTTATTTAAATGGGCTCCAGTATCACATGGAGGCTATTATTTTGGATAATCATTCAATTTTTTTTTTTTTTCATTCTCTGAAGACTCTACTGCTTTTCAGGCACTTAAGCCTCTTGTTAAGTAGTGATTGAAAAGAACTACTCAAATTTAAATTCTGTCATTACTGGGAAAATTGCATAACTGAGTAACAAAGAAAATACTTTATTTAGTGTGCAACACATGAAAAGCACTCTTTCAAACACTTCACATATATTAACTGATTTAATCTTCCTGAGAACATTATGAGAGGGGTACCCGTTTTTATAGAACAATTAGAATAATTTTATAGAATAATTAGAGCTACACCATTTTGAAGAGTAATTATCCCCATTTTATAGAATTAGGTATCACAGCTACCCTTATTTTATAGGTGAAGAAACTAAAAGAGAAGTTAGGTAACTTGCCTAGAGTCACACATCTAGTAAAATTGTGGAAACAAGGTAGGAGTCCAGTTATTCTGAACTCAGAACTCACATGCTTCCTGATAATTAATACAGTACATAATACACCCAGAACATAGGAGCTATTCAATGAGCAGTCCCTCTCCATTGGTTCAGCGCCCAGTAGTCCATTGCTGTTTATCTCCGGCAACACAAGAACAATTGATTCTTGGGACAAAAGCCCAGAGAATATCTGCCCCTACCTCCTCATTTTGAACATGAAGCATCTGAAACACCAAAAAAAGTGATTTGTTCAAAGTTACAACATAGTGGCATAGTTGTAACCCAAACTCTGTTCTACAGATCTACAGGCTGTAATGTTTCCTTTATATGATCCCGCATTGCTACTATTGATCATACAAGTTGATTTCTAGCTTACGTAAAAATCAACAAAAGTCATGAGCTCAAAAGAGGGAATAAAATATCAGCTTTCTTATTTTCAGCACATATTTATTCACATAGACGTATCAAATAATATATCTTGACTGAAGTGTAAGTTGATTTTGAGTGGTGCCAATTTCAACCTGAATCAGATTTTAAAAACAGTATTTTCAACCCAAGAAAATGAATTGTGCAGAAGGGAATGACCACTGGATCCTTAACTACCACATAGATTTAATACCTCTACGTGACGAACATCTGAGTACCTCCTAAATTTAATTTCCCTATCCGCGGGGAGCAAATTGTTCACAAGTGCTCTTTACTACACCACTGTCTGGGTCTCTCTCTCTTTTTTTTTTATCATTTTAATTTTATTAGATGCTTTGTTCCTTCTCTCATTCTGCCTTTGCAAGATCTTCACCTTCTGTGCACCCAGCTCACAACTGGAAATTCCTATTGTCTTTCTTTGCCCTCCTTCCTAGGATACCAATAAAACTTCCATCTGTGTTAAAAAATAATTAATATTGATGTGCAGATTGAGTATAAAAATGTTCCTAGGCAAGCTCCAAATAATCTTGCGATTCCCTTAAATCTTTTTAATAGCCCCTGTCAAGTCAAACCCCATGTTCTCAGAGAAAATGACTTGCAGTATATCTTACAAATAAGTATTTGATTTTTTTTTCAGGAAATAGCCTAAAGCTAAAACAATAGACAAATAGTTTGCTTAAGACCAAATTAATTAGAATTCGCTGGCTAAGCTTCTTTTATAGTATTTAATATATGTGCATGTTTTAACACTGAACAAGAAATCTAACTCTGGAGCTTTGTTTTGCAAATTGTTAGGCCACAAGAGAATTCTGTGTTTTCTGGCTCAAGAATGATTTTAAAAGTTGCAAATCCAGAAAGCAGTGACAATCTGGATTTTGAACTCAATTGTTCTGTGATTATAATCACAACTGCTCTAATAGGTTAATTTACAGAATCTGGGTGGCTAAGAATGGTTTCTCAACTATGGGTCCATGAAATCAATGGATGAATTCAGCCTTACTTGTCTAGGTTTTAGTGTGTGAAATATTTTTTGATAAAAACTTCCAGAAACGTTATCAATAATGTACCTAAATGAGGGCAGGTTAATAAATGCTAAGTTCCTTTTGCCCAGTTGATATTCTAAACTAAAATGTAAGAATGGATCAAAGCGTAGATATCATTGTCCTTCAGGAAAGATTTCAAATTAGCTCTTCTTCCATGAATTCTTCCTATGTAGGTGAAATCACATACTTTATGAGCTACACTCCCATTTCAGAAACTGAAATTACCAGATAAAAGGATTTTCTGGACTCCCTTGCAAGAAGGACATGTGGCACATGACCTGGTTACTTTGAATCTGATCCATATACCTTGGACTTCGAATCACAAGCAGTTGACACAAATAAATAGGAACCATGTAGCCCAATCCACCTATGGCTATAGCAGTAGAGTCAAGAGTTCAATAGTAGCAAACTGTGCCTTGTGTTTGTGGTATTTGTGTTACAATCTCTATAAATTATGTCCAACAGCAGTAGCACCTAAGTCTTCACATATTAGCTTGAAGGACTAATGGTAGATATTAGTTTTGATTGTGGTTTATCTTTCCAAAATGTCTATTAATTGAGTAATGGATCCCCTAATTTTCCTATCCTTTCACTCCTCTTTTTTTGTTTCTTACCATGCAATGGGTTGGCTTAAAAGATAGAGATTTACTGGCTCACAGTTTTGAGGCAAGAAGTCCAAAAAATCAAGGCATACTCAAAGTGATTCTTTCTCTTGTGTGGTATTCTGGGACTGACTGCCTGTAATCCTTAGACCTTGGCTTTTCTGTTACTTGGTGCAATGCATACGGTGACCTCTCCTGGCATCTCCCTTCTCTTCTGCATTCTGTTGACATTATTCTGGCTGTTGCCTCTGGCTTTTTCTCTCTGTGACCACATAAGGCCTTCAGTAATAGGAGTAAGACCGATTCTAACATAGCCATGCCACACCTTAACCAAAGTAACCTTGTCAAAACTACTTACAAGACTTCACATTCACAGGAATGGACCAAGTCTAAGAATGTGTTTTTCTGGTGTACATAGCTCCAAACTACCAGAGTCACCATTTATATTTTTTATTCACACAATGCCTTTTTGGGATCCAATTGTTCCTGTATTATATTGACATTGGTACCATGATATTGTTTAATAACCATGATATCTTCTCACAGCTCTCTAAGCATATTATTTATGGATTTTTTTCATTAATGTTTTTTTCTACAACCCCTCATTCCCACACACACATTGTCTTTTTTTCCCTATGAGTGCTTATTCTCTGTATTTTCTTCCTCTTTCATGGAGTAGGTTTTATTCTCTATATAGTGGCTTATTCTTCTTAATTGAAGACTCTATATCAATATTCAGCATGTGTAGGCAGGGTTTTGACCAGTATGATGGTCTATAGATGGATTGAGTGATGAAACAGATTTAATCAGGAGTAGGAGAGAACATGAGGTGCTGTTAAAACACTTCCTAAGAAGGCTTTTAACCAATCCCCTATTTTCAACCCAACACTTCTTTCAGCTTTCAATACCACTCAGGGCCTCCAAGTCCTGATTCTCTGTGGCTTTCTGTGTTTGAATCAGTCCCTTTTGAGTCTGCAAGTACTTGGGTTACAATTACCTTTGCTGCTTCAAATATTACTTCCCCATACACATTTCATTTTCAAATCTGTATTGAAATCTCCTTCCACTGTTTTCTCCTTTGCTATTTTCTACTTTGGGATTTTATCTTTTGTCCATTTTACTCTTATTTTAATTGGAGTTTGGAGAATGAGCTCAGATAAATGTGAGTGGACAATATACTATATTTAATTTGAGGATTTATCTGAGTTGTAAAGGATGAATATGATTTCACTAAGTAGCAAGAATGAGAGAGTAAAGGAAAGAGTATTCCATATTGTTAAAGGTATGGAGAGTGACAGCAAACAGTCTATTCAGAAAAACATAAGTAATTAAATGTAGGTGGAATGGAATATATCTATGTAGAAGACTAAAGAGGGAAGGATAAGGAGTGGTTATAAATATTAGTAGAGATAAAACTAGGATGAGATAATGAAGGGCCTTGCTCTTCTCATGCTGTCTTTTGGTCTTTAACCTATATGTAACTGGAAGAAGAACTCAATGCACCTAAGTGAGAACTTTAAATAGACAATGTATAATAATGACCATGAGTTCAGGCTTTGGAGCCATATATATGAGAGTATGAACCTTAGATTTATCACAGACAATACACATGAAGACAGGGTCACCTCAAGGCAAGTAAACAATATCTCTGGATATCAGTTTCTTCTTTTGTAAAATGAAGATTAGGAAATAAAAATTAAATACTTATTATGATGAATAAATAAGATAATACAAATAAAGCACATTTAAGTGTCTGGCCTGTAGTGAATGCTTCGTTAGTAAGGCAGTATTTGATCTCACCTGGTGAAATGTGAAAGGTGGTTTGAGACTATGAAGGTGAAAGGAAGAAGAGCAAGTTTACATATTTCATGAGTCTGTCTGAGAAAAAGACAATGGATTTGGGAATAGGTTAGGGAAGGGACAAATCTTGAATGATCTTCAGATTTGTGGCTTAAGGATCTGGCTGGATGACAGAACATTTATAAATAAACAAGATTGAGAGGTTTAATGAAGTGTCAATAATGTTTATTAAAGATTCCTCAGGGAAATGAAAAAATGGGAGAGGTAAACACTTCAGTGTAGCAGAAAGTTATCGACCTTTGAACATTTGGAATGGTTTCTTGTCTGGAAAAGCATGTGAATTTATGATCTATGACCTGTGAAGCAATTATTTAATCTCACTGAGATTGTCAATCGGTTTCCTTTCTCTCTCCATCAGCCATATCTTATTCTCACTTTCCTTAAAAAAATTATCACTTCCTTGGCCCCTTCCCCAATCACATTACACTTGGCAGAGAAATTTTATTCTTGAGCCCAGCCATGTATCTTTCATGGGCTTGTACCAAACAGCAGAACATTGGGGGAAAAATCATACCAATTTGGAAGATAGGATTTATTTTAAAATCATGATCAGAAACCAAGTAGTCCTTCACTACTTTCTGGAAATCTTAATATATTTTTATATTGCTATCTTATTTTTATAAGTAGATGTTAATATCTACTTTAAATTTTATTCCCACACTTCTCATTTTCAGATGATCTCATCCTTTATTAAGAAAAGTAGATATGTAAATAAAACATAAATATATGTATTTTTATTTTCACTAACCCATTCTCTACTACAAATATTCTTTATATTGAATTCCTAAAGGTTAATCCTTCTCCCTCTTTTCTTTTATACACTATCTAGACCTCCTCTGTCCAATATGGTAGCCATTAGCCACATGTGGGTATATAAATTTAAATGAAATATTTATGAATATAGATGCAAGAAATCCTTAAAAAATGCTAGCAAAGGAAAACCACAAGCATATTAAAAAGATTATACAACATGACCAAAGGGATTCATTCTAAAAATGCAAGGGTTGTTCACATATAAAAATCATCAATGTCATACTTTACATAGGTAGAATGAAGGAAAGAAGCCCACATGATTATCAAAATAGCTGCAGAAAGGGTACTGAAAATTGAGCACCCTTTCTTGATTTAAAAAAAAAAAAAACTCAGAAAAGTAGAAATAGAAGGAAATTTTCTCAACATGATAAAGGCCATTCATGAAAAAAGCCACAACCAACAACAACAACAACAACAACAAAAATCTTTAAAGACTTAAAGCTTTCCCTCTAAGATCACGAATGAGACAAGGATGCTCACTTTCAACACTGCTATTCAATATTATACTAGAAGTTCTTGCCAGAGCAAGTAGGTAAGAAAAAGAAATAAAAAGCTTCCAAATTGGAAAGGAAGAAGTAAAAGTGTCTTGATTTGCAAACAACATGATTTTACATATAGAAAACCCAAAGGAATCCATAAGAAATTCGTTAGAGTTAATAAATGAATTCAGCAAAATGTCAAGGTACAAGATCAACACATGTAAAAAAACAATTGTTTCCTGTACACTAGCAGTGAATAATCTGAGGAGGGAATGAAGAAAGCAATTCCATTAAAAGAGCATTTAACATACAGAACTGTGTGGGAGAGAGTGTGGTCTACAATGTGAACTATGGCCCATGCTTAATGGCAAAACCCCAGGATGTGTTTATCAATTGCAATTAATGTACCACAATAATGAAGGATGTTTATGTGGGAGGTTGTGAGAGGTGTGGGAGGTGGGGTGTATGGGAATCCCTGTATTTTGTGTGTAACATTTATGCAATCTAAGTATCTTTTTAAAAAAATTTAAAAAAGCATTTAAAAGAATAAAAGGTCAGAGAAAGGATACAAAAGACTTGTATATTGAAAACTACAAAACACTGCTGAAAGAAATTAAGGAAGACCTAAATCAATGGAAAGATACCCCATATTTACGTATTGGAATAATTAACATTGTTAATATGTCAATATTAGCATTTTTGGGACATTGGAATTGTCCTTCATGATGTTGCAATGATGGATACAGGCCATTATACATAACTTACAAAATTGCATGGGGCAGACTGTAAACTATAATCCACAGTTAGTGGCAATGCTTCAGTATGTGTTCATCAATTGTAACAAATGTACCAAACTAATGAAGGATGTTGTTAATGTGGGAAAGAGTGTTTGGGGTAGGGAGTAGGGCATATGGGAATCCCCTGTATTTTTTATGTAACATTTATGTAATCTAAAGTTTCTTTAAAATAAATAAATAAATTAATTAATTAATTAAAAAATATTAGCCAAAGTAATACACAAATTCCAATATAAAAGCTGCAAAGCTGGAAAAAAAGAGATCCTCAAATGTATATGGAACTGTAAGGAGTCCTGTGTAGCCAAAACAATCTTGAAAAAGAAGAACATGGTTAAAAGACTCACACTTTGCAATTTCAAACTGTATTTCAAAGCAACAGTACTCAAAACAGTGTGGTACTGGCACAAAGATAGACAATAAATCAGTGGAATAGAATTGAAAATTCAGAAATAGACCCCGACATCTATTGCTAATTGATTTTTGATAAGGGTTCTAAGTACATGAAGTGTTGAAAGAATATTCTCTTCAACAAATTCTGTTGTGAAAACTGGATATCCATGTGCAGAAAACTGAAGTTAGACCCCTACCTCACACCATATACAAAAATAAACACAACATGGAACAATTACCTAACTATAAGAGCTAAAACTATAAAGCTCTTAGAAGATAACATAGAAGCAAATCTTTATGACCTGGGTTTGAGCAATGTAGTCTTAGATATCACACTTAAATCATGCAAGCAGTAAAAGAAACAATAGATAAATTGGATTTTATCAAATTCAAACTTTTGTGCATCAAAACAAAATTTCAGGAAAATGAAAAGACAATCTTCAGAATTTGAGAAAATAGTTTTAAACTGTATAAAGGATAAGGGTTTAATATCTAGAATATTTAAAGAACTTTTACAATGCAACAACAAAAAGACAAAAAAAAATCAATTAAAAATGGACAGGGAAGTGGATGTGGCTCAACCTGTTGGGCTTCTGCCTACCACATGGGAGGTCCCAGGTTCGAATCCCGGTGCCTTCTAAAAGAAGAGGAGCAGATGCCACACCTGCCGCAACGAGCCAGGCATCCACACCCACTGCAATGAGCAAAGCACGCACCTGCCGCAACAAGCAGACGTCTAAATGAGCAGATGCCACAAGCCAACAGATGCCGCAGCCTGCAGACAGCAAATGTGGGTCAAGCTGTTAGGCGCTTGCCTCCCATGTGGGAGGTCCTGGGTTCAGTTCCTGGTGCCTCCTGGAGAAGGCAAGCAGACAGATGAGAGAACCATGTGGGGAGAGAGGGAGTTAAATTAAAAAATAAAATAAACAAATAAAGTAAATAAATAAATCTTTTTTAAAAATGGACAAAGGACGTGAATATTTTCCCAAAGAACATATATAAATGGCCAATAAACATGTGAAAAGATGTTCAATGCCATTATCCATTGGGAAATGCAAATAAAAACCATGAGATACTACTCCACAGCCACAAGAATGGCTATTATTAAAAACAAGGGGAGCAGATGTGGCTCAAGTTGTTGAGTGCTTGCTTCCCAGACAGGAGGTCCTGGGTTTGGTTCCTGGTGCCTCCTAGGAAAAACAAAAGCAAACAACAAGCAAAACAAACAAAAAATAACTCAGGGGAGCAATGTGGATCAGTGGTTGAGCACTGAATTCCCACAGACGAGGCCCTGGGTTCAATCCCTAGCCTTGGGTACCTCAAAATAATAATAATAAAATAAGTAAATAAAAAGAAGTGTTGGAGAGTATGTGGGGAAATTGTAAATTCCATGCACTGTTGGTGGGAATGTAAAATGGTGAAATAAGTTGGTTCCTCATAAATTTGACCCAGAATTCCCATTTATATATATATGTATCCAAAAAGTATAAAAACACGATTGTAAAAACTTGTACACCAATATTTATAGCAGCATTATTCACAATAGCCAAAAGCTACAAACAGCCCAAGTGTCCATAAACAAATGAATGGACAAACAAAATTTGATACATATATACAATGGAATATTATTTGGCCAAAAGAAAAAATGAAATTATGCTGCATCATGGAATAATCTTGAAAACATTATGCTCAGTAAAATAAGCAAGGTGTGTAAGAGCAAAAATAACATGATATCATTTATAATATATGACTAGAAATAACAAATTTGCAGAGAAAGAAACAGATTAGAGGTTACTGGGAGAGGGGTTATGAGAAGAGGTGGAATGTTTGTAAAAAAAAATTTTTAAGTAAATGAAACATAAATGGGAGGTTACCAGGGGAAGATAAATATCCCAGCCATTCTACAAGAACCTTCTGCAAGCATCAATCCATGAAGGGTAAAGAGAAACTCCCCCATGATTCCCCAGAGAAATGGGAAATAAATGCTAATACTAATTTTGGAAGGGAGTGTGGGATAGGAGAGGTCACCACCATAGAACATAGCAAAATGCCTAGAACTTTTTCAATTCATCTCTGGACAAATGCTAGTAATATTCTACCATTGGTCTCAGAGAAATATATGGTATTCATGACTGGAGTCATTCAGTAGGAATAATCATGTCCCCTTACTACCTACAATCACCTGAATATAGCAAGGGCATATAATTAGAAAAAAAAAAAGAAATGGTGATGTAGATTTTAAAATAATTAATTAATTAATTAAATATGCATTTCCTCAGTCACATTTCAAGTGCTCAATAACCATATGTGGCCAGTGGCTACATATTAAATACCACAGTTACAGAAAGACAATTTAATCATTGCAGAAACTTCTATTGGACAACATTGGACTACACAAAGCTATCTCATTCATTCACATAGCTTTAAACTCCATATGCTGAAGACTTCCCAGTCTCTTTCTCTTACTATGGCAGACACTATGGGCAGGCTTACCCAACTCCAAATCCCACTACCTTTCTTTCTTACCTACTTCTACTTTAGAGGCTATAAAAGTAAATACATTCCAACTTTCTGTGGAGCTAGGGATATGGGAAAGATATTGCATCATGGTTTTGGCCAGTGAGAAAATAGCTAAATCCTATATTGCCTCTTCTCCTTTCCTTCTTGTTTTGACAGGAGGTGAAAGCTAGAGCTGGGACTACAATCTTGTGTCCACAAGTAAAGACAAAAAAAAAAAAAAAAAATCATGGAGATGCATACTCTGGACTAATGTCAATAGTTACCTATCTCCAGGCTTTAATATTGTGAGAAAAATCAGCCACTATTTAAGTACCATTATTTTGATATTCTGTTGCCTGAAGCAAAGAGCATTTCTAATGCTCTAGGCAAAGCCTAACTACATACTTGTCATCCTTTCTTGGATATCTCATGAGAACTTTAACTAAACAATTCTGAAATTGTTATAATGCAACTATTGATCTTCCCACAAAATTGCACTGTTTTCCTCAACCTGGCTACTTAAAAAACATTTCCCCACACCACCACAGTGATAATTGATCACACAACTTGTTCCTTATCTCTGTCCTATCCAGAATGTAATGCCATGAGGTCACAAACCTGGCTTGCTTTTTCCATCATTATATTTCCAATGTCTAGAATAATGCCTGACACATAGTCAGTACACAGTAAACATGTTTTGAATGAAAAATAAATCATATGGGTGATCTTTTTAATGGACAGTATGGATATATACCTGAAGACCCTGAGAAGACAGGGTGTAAAATAAACTGAGCTAATGAATAATGCAGCTAAAAGTATTTCAAATAAAAAGGGTTTGTCTCCATCAATCTGGAAACTGAGGAGGGGAGCAGTGTGAAGGGGACTTCAGCTCTGGGCTCTGTAATTCCAGGAAATATGGCTTTTTATTCTTTTTTTTCTTCTTTTACTTCATTTTATCTACTGAACAGTGGAAATAATAGAGGATATTCCAAGAATGATAACCCTTAATGGATGCCTTCCCATAAACACAATCCAATCTGCCATAATATTTTGACTATGATTAAAACCTTGATTTTCTTCATTTCACAGGTAGACAAACTGAAGTGCTGAGAATTTGCTCAATTTATCTAATATTACATGGCACTTTAGGAGCTGTGCCAATCCTGGGACAAATCATTGTCCATTGGATTCATTTCTATTAGTCTCATGACATCAAAATACGTATTACAGATGATTCTTTATGACAACCCTAAATTTACAAATTACCTCAGATGCCAGAATCTTTTCAAAAGTGGTGTTAGAAAGATACACAGTGGGAAATGTTTGTCCTGCAGCATTTTGATTTATCATAAATTACTGCAGTTTGCTAGGTAGTAATAATTTTGCAATTTGTATGATATAGTGAAATTATTATTTTTCTGTGAAAATGAACTGATATATTGCTAAACATTAGCTGTCACCTGAGTTTCCCAGTTTATCAGTCATTATTAGTCATCCTGCTTGTTTTGGCATGACTCAGAGTAATCTATCACACATACATACAAATTCAAATATCTCATAAACAGTAATCTTGTCATGTATTGCATTTGTATGTACTAAATCTACGTTTTTATCTATCTACCGGTTTATCAAGGTAGGAAGAAATATAATCCAACTGGATCACAATTAATTAAGCTCTTGTCATGTGTAAGACATACTACTAAGTGCTGTAAGGGGATATAAGATTGGAAATAAAGTGGCCCCTGCACACAGAAACCTCTCTTCCTGCAGGAAAAATTTGGTATATTCAGATGAATAAAATATGCTACAGGTCCAGACTTATGGGGAAAATGGCAGAGCAGGGAATTTCAGGACTCAGTCTTTGCACAAAAACAATTATTAAGCAAATAGGAACTGTCTGAAATAACTATTTTAAAACTCCAAAGGTCAAAAGAACACTGTATAGCACTCAGGGAAAAGCAGAAGTAAGGACCTGAGGAGCTATGGTCAAGAATACTAACTTGCTCTCTCCATGTGGCAGATGCTGGTGCCTCTCTCCTACTCTCATGGCAGGCCCCCATAAGGCCCAGTTCCTGGCTAGTTTGCTGGTGAGAATAAGGGGCATACAATTTCTCTTCCCCAAGAACAGGGGCAGTATGGCTGATTGCTGTTCAAAATAGTGTTGCTGGGGGCTTGGCTCTGAGGGCAGCTTTGTTTCAACCCACCCCAGACAAAGGCAAGAGTAGTCATTGTTTCAACCCTCCCTGGACAGGGGTAGAGGCAGTGGAGATGTAAAGATGAAGTGTTTCTTCAGGGGTGCAGTGGAAAGTTAGCTGAAGTGATACATTTTGTGGGCAGACCAGGAAAACTCAGCGTTGGGGAGCCTTAAGAGAAACTTTTGAAACCCTTCCTGATCCCTTCCCCAGGGTACTTGGAAGATGATCTGCAACCTCTTGGTGGATGCCTAGCCCTGTTTTGACTGGGAAAGACTCACTTGGGAAAGTCCTCTCTGGGTGAGCCTTCTCACAGCATTTGCCCTCCCAGGCAAAGGAAGCTTGAGATAATGAAAGGAGTGCTAAAAACCATACAGGTGGGCAGTCTCGGACAAAGGCCTGAACTTCAAAAACCTTAGAGAAGGAGATCTGTCTCCTGGGAAACAGAGGGGACAAACAAACTCCTGTAAACAAGGGAACTCCAAAACAGCTAACAAGAAAAAGCCCAGGACAAAACAGGGACCCAGTAAACAGGGAAAACTCTGCACAGTGCTTTCCCTTTGGGCAGACCTTCCTGAAATGAGAGCTGAAGCTGAGGGAAATCTCTGTCTTATCAACAACTGGCTCCCAAATAAAACAACAGATATCCTGGGGAGTAAACTTCAATTTGTTTATCTGTTTTCATTTGGGATTTTCCCAGGTTTCTACCCTTATAAACACAGAGTCACTGGGTATGTATATCTTCAACTTTACAAGATAAGGATGAATTGTTATCCAACGTGTTTTAACAATTTTCACTGCCACCATTAGTGTCTAAGGTTTATATTTGTTTTATATGTTCACAAATATTATGCATTTTTATATTGATTTTTATTTTTTCTTAATTAGGTGGGTATAAAGTGTTATCAAATTTGATTTTCTTTTTTTATTTTCTTGATTACAATTAAGTTGATGATATGTTCTTACATTTATTGGATAGCCATATTTCTTCTGTAAAAAGCAAACATGACAACAAACAAAAAACCTGTTCATGCCATGCCTTTTAGTCATTCATTTACCTATGAGATTATTTGTTTTTGTCTTATTGACTTTTATAAGATTACTGTGTATATTTATATAGTAATCATTTGACAGTTATGTATATTTCAAATATATAATTGGAAAGTAAGCTTGATGATGGCAAGAACTTCCTCTTTTCATTTCACTGATTACATCCCTACTCCTAGAAAAATGTCAAGCACATAGGGTACTTAATGAACATTTATCGAATTAATAAATAGAATTTTTACATTTAATGTATTCATAAATGGGTTGCACATTTAAAATCATGTAAGGAGAAGTCCTTCACTAGTCTGAAGTCACAAAGATGTTTTCCTACATTCTTATATAAAATGTTTAGTTTCCCTATTCACATGTAAATTAATTTTTTCCCTTACTCCATCTAGAATTGAATCTTGCATCATGTGAGATAAAGATCCAATTTTAAACTTTTTCCAATTGAATAAGCAATTGTATGAACATAATTTATAATCCTTCCCCAATAGTTGTCAAAACAGCCTATTTTGCATATCATGCTTCCATGTGAGATGTAAGAGTAAAAAATACATCTGTTCTCTACTGCTCTATTAGCCTATTTTCTTAACTGTTTTAGTTACTATAGTTTTGTTACCATTATTTGACTAACTGTTATAGTTACATGGTTTTGTAAAACTTGATACTACACAGGGCATATTTGCACACTGTATTCTCCATATTCTTCAGAAGTAGCATGGCATATCTTGTCTCATTGCTATCATATAATTTAAAAATAAGCACACATTCCTTAAAAAAAGAAACTATTGGAATTTTGATCACTAAGATTAAATACAGAAAGAAAATACCGTGCCTTTTTATACAAGAAGAAACTATATTTCTCTGCCCATTTTTGGTCTTCATAAATGTCCTTCAATATTTGTTTTTCAACTTTTGCAGTAGGTCTTGTATAATCTTGATTAGTTTTATTTTGAAGTATCTTATACTTTTGTTACTATTGTATAAATTGTATTATTTTATAATTTATAGTTTGTGTTTGTAGCTGATGTATAAAATTGCAACTGACTTTTATATATTCATTATAATCTAGTCACCTTAGTAAACATTAGTCCTAGTAGTTTGTATGGTCTTTGAAGTATCTCTTATTTTAGACAATTTTATCCACAAATGCTGGTGTTTTGTTTCTATATGATCTGTAAACATTTAATTCTGTTTTTTCTCTTGTGCTTACTCCAATGACTAGAAGTTCTGAGATATTGCTCATCTTAGTTTGCCAAATGGCTGCCAATGCAAAGTACCAGAAATGGGCTGGCTTTTTTAAAGGGAATTTATTTGGGATAAAAATACAGTTCCAAGGCCATGGAATGTCCAAATCAAGGCATCAGCAGAGATGCTTTCTCACCAAAGTCAGCTACTGGTGATTCTGGGGTCCTGCCCATGGTGGTGAAGAAAGATGGTGGCCGATCTCTGTCAAGGCCCCTACCTTCCCCTCTGAGCTTACCATCTCCTGGAGCTCAGTTGTAGGTGAACAGGCATAAGGCTTGTCTCCTTCCAGGCCTCCTTTCTCAATCTTGGCTGATCCACTTTCTTTGCAAGTTAAGCTGTGAGCTACAAGGAGCTTGGCTTGTCTCTTCATCCTTGAGCTGCTCCATAGGCCCAGCCCATTGGAGGCCTCTTTCTTTGCATTGGTGCTCTGCTGATTCCAGACTCAGGGACCTCTCTCAGCCTCTTGGGGTTTCTCTGTTTTCCTGCAGTCCTCTTTCTCATATGGCAGGATCAATATGGTGGCTTCCTTTCCTCTTTGTCTCCCTTTGTGTCTATGTTTATTTAAGACTCTGTGAGAAGGTGGGGACTCAACCTGAGTCAAGCCTCACTGACTTGGTTCAATCAAAAGCAATCTAATCAATTGATCTAAAGTGAATCTAAAGCAATCAAAAGTTACCAAACCCACTGGAATAGATTAGTTCAAGTACATCATCTTGTGGGATTCAAAAAGAACTTCAAACTGTCACATTGCTGAACAGAATCAGAGTTCATTGTATCTCAATTTCCTTCCTTATTTTAAGAATAAACTTAGCTGTGAGTTTTTTGGTAAATAATTTCTATAAGATTTAGTAAGTACCTTCTACCTGTTACAGATTAAGATTTTAATGGATATTTACTATTATCAAATGCTTTTCTCAGGCTCTATGGAGAAAAATCTACCCAGGGAGATTTGCATAAAATTGTAATGATCTGTTTCTCAAGTGTGTTTCCACATTCCCCTTTCAATCTAAGAGAACTGGTGCATTCTTTGGAGGAATATTATTGTTTTAATTTGCTAAAAGCTGCTGAGAGCAATATACTAGAAATGGGTTGACTATTATGATGGGGATTTATTAGGTTAAAACTTACAGTTCTGAGGCTGTGAAAGTGTCCAAAGCAAGGAATCATCAGGAGATACTTTCTTCCCAAGCTGTAGCCCTGGACAAACAGGCACAGGGCAGAGTCTGCTCTGCTCATCTGTCCCCTCTCCTCCCACTCTCATTGTCTTCAGCTTCTGGCAAAAGTGGCTTCCTCTCAGCTTCTGTGTTCTATTTTATTTCAGCGTCTGGCTCTCAGGGCCTTTCCTCTCAGCTTCTGGGTTCCTCTCTGTCTCTGCAGTTTTTTTCTGTGTTTTCAACCTTCTATTCCTCCCTCTATAAAGGACTCCAGTAAGAGGATTAAGACTCACCCTGAGTCACAATTTAATCAAAGGCCCATAACTGAGGTAATTTAATAAAAAAATTCCCACCTACAAAGGTTTACATGCACAGGAATGGGTTAGTCCTAAGGACATGATTTTTCTGGGGTTCCCAAACACTTCAAACTGCTACAATTATGAACCTCTGAATCAAATTTAGTTACTTTAATGGAATTTTCACTTGCCATTTCAATTTACTTAATTTCTATGAACTTATCCATATTATATGTGTTTTCAAAAATCCTGGCACATATTTGGAAAAGACATTTTCTTATTTAAAAAAAAAAAATCTGCTGCTTCTCTAGTAATGTTATTGCCATTTTAATTATTAATGCTTGATTTGTGCCTCTCAATGTTTTCTTATTTTATCTTGCCAGAACTGGGCCTATTTAACTATTTTTTCAAAGAAAAACTGCTTTTTTTCTAATTGTCTTTGTTTTTATTTCTATACTTATTTCTATTACCTCCAACTTTCTTCATTCTTAAATTTGTTTATAGGCTCATTTGTTATTATTATTCTCTGCCTTTTAAAAACAGCTGTTTAAAACTGTATGTTTCCCTTGAATTATCACTTCAGCCACATCTTCATATTAAAAAACAAAAACAGAAAAAACCAAGAGTTTAATTATTATTCAGTTCAGGTCTAAGTATTTTTAAATTATATTACATATGGTGGTCATTTCTCCTTAAAATTTTCTTAGCTGTGACAGTTCCTCAGACTTTTCTTGTTTTAATTCCCTTGACAGTTTTGAAGAATAATATTCACTTAAGATTTGTCTGATTTTTCCCTCATGATTAGACTGGGTTTTGGATAGAAGATCACAGACGTAAAATGCCATTCTCATCACATCATATCAAAGGTGCATACTTATCAACATGACTTCTCACTATTTTTGTTGAACATGATCACCTGGCTAAGGTAGTGTATGCCAGATTTCTCCACTTTAAGGTTACTTTTTCCAAGCATACCATGATGTAATCTTTGGAAGGAAAACACTGTACTCAAGGAGTGGAGAGTTATATTCCACTTTCCTGAGGGCAGATTATCTATGTAAATTATCTGAAATTTTTCTGCATGGGAGAGTTGTCTCTTCTCCTCCCTTTTTTATTTAATAAATTATTTAGTTATATCAGTATGAACACATGGATATTTATTTTATTCCTTGGGTTATAATCCAGTACTTCTTTTTTTTGCTTAAATTCTACCAACTTTGCCCTCTGAGAACTCTTTAAATTGGCCCCTGCGTCCCTTTGACATACTCCCACCATTGTGTTTTGTTTGTTTTTTGTTTATTTTTTTAGCACTTACATACTTTTTGGCATTATAATGATACAGGCTCATCTTACATATTTCCTGCCTCATCCTAGAATCAGCCAGTCTCCAAGGATCCCTGGGTTCTTTTATTGGAAAACGGTATTTTAAACCAAGATCTAGACACATCCGTTGCTTCTGTAATACCTTGCTTTTAAGCACTCCCAACTGACAGAACAAGGGAATATATATAGTACTAGAAAATGTATATACACACATGTATAAATATTTCTATATAACTGACTATATCTATATTAAGCTTAACCTGAGTTTATATTGATGCCTTCAACTGTAATCCATTATTACAAGGAGTTTTTTTGCCTTGTCTTCTTGATTACTTGTAGCCTCTCATTCCAGCAGTGAGAATCCTTGCTTCTATGATCAGACATTCATTTACTTAATTGCTCAATTCTAGTATAAATGAATAGCAGTTAACCACATCCTCGCAGCAAACAGTTTTATGAACTAGAGTACTACATAGAGTTTCCTTTGCCTATAATTTTACACACCATTTATTGACCAGTTTTCTTAGGCCAGTATCTCCCCTATACCCTGCCCCCCTTCAGTGAACTTGTTTCACAGATTTGTGTTACAGTTAGATTCTTTTATCAGAGCTTCATTTCATTCTAGTATTCCCTGACCTTCTAAATGATTTTTTAAATTTTGCATATATTAATGCTCACATTTTGTACTCTAAAATTCTATGAGTTTTTATAGGTATAAAGAATCATAACCCACCATTATAATATCATACTTTAAAAAAACTCCTGTTTGTCAACTATTTAAACCAATGAAAAAATGGGCAAAAGATTGCAAGAGATATCTCATTAAAAAATAAAAGATATACTTCTTAAAACTAATAAGAACCTTTACCAAGGTGAGTAAAATATATGATCAATATATAAAAGACAGGAAATTTAAACGTCAACTACAAACACAAACTTTAATTTGTAAAATAATACCATGTATACAATAGCAATAAAAATATGAGATGCCTAAGAATAAAATTAACCAGGTATGTACAAGACTTTACTGCAAAACTGAAAAAAACAAATATTGAAGGACATTTATGAAGACCAAAATATATAGAGAAATATACTTTCTTCTTAGAGAAAACGTCTCAATAATTTTGTTTCCCTAATTGCTCTTCTTTCTCTAGTTTTCTATGGTTAAGCTTAAATTTTTGATTTTTATCATCTTTTCTGATTCAGTTCTCCATTATTTCCCTCTAAGCAATACATTCACCATATCCCACAAATTTAGATAATTGTATTTGTATTTTCAGGTAGTTGAAAATATTTTATAAAATTTTCTTGAGACTTCTTTGACCTATGTGGTCTTTAGAAGTTTGTTTCATAATTTCTAAATATTTGAGGATTTTTAAGCTATCTTTCCATTATTGTTTTCATCTTTTATTCCATTGTGGCTTGAGAACATATATAATATCTTTATTTTGAGTATTATTTTATAGCCCAAAATGTATTACACCTTAGTAAACATTCCTAGTGCACTTGAGAAGAAAGTGAATTCTGCTACTATGTTGGACATAATAGTCTATAAATGCCAATTAGAATAAATTGATTGATAGTGCTGTTCATCTTTATTTATTTTCTACATAATTAATCTCTAACTATAATAGTGGATTTGTCTATTTTTCATTCAGTTTTCTCAGGTTTGCTCACATTTTGATGGTCTGTTGTTAGAGAAATGCATGTTAAGAATTGTCATGACTTCTTGGAGAATTGACCTTTTACTCACTATGTAATGTTCTTCTATATCCCTGATAAGCTTCCTAGTTCTGTTTGCTTTGTCTGAAAGTAATGGAGCTACTCGTGCTTTCATTTGATTAGTTTTAGTTTAGTATATATTTCTCCCTTCCTTATTTTTAATTGAGTCTTCATATTGAAGGGTGTTTCTTGTAGACAACATATAGTAGTATTTTTTAAATACACTCTAAGCATCTCTGTCTTTTAATTGGTGTTTTTTGATAGTTCATTTTTAAATGAATGTTTTGTCTGTTTATGGAATGTTCACTTTTTCTTGTTTAATATTTCTCATATTGTTTTGAATCTTTTCACTTTTAATCTTTTTTTGCATGTATTATATATCTTATTTATAAACTTCATTTTTTTAATTCCAGTATAATAATCTATTTCTTTCATCTGGTGAATAAGTGTGAATTATATTTTGATATAGATCTATTAGGTTATATTGTACTTATCAAATCAGAGGTTATCTCATTTCAAAATCAGAATCTTCTTTCTCTCTCTCTCTTTTAGTATTTCTCTGAAATGATGATTAAATATTTATTTAGGCTCTTATTATATAACCCTTGTCTTTTCACCTGTCATATTTTCTATTGTGTGTACACTATCATGATCAATTTCCTCATGTTGATGAAACAGTTCAACGATATTCACTTTTGTTCAGTTATGATTAGTCTTATATGATCTCATTCATTAAATTCTTAATTACAATATTTTTTCACTTTTAGTTATTTGTCAAATATGGGTCATTTTTATAGTCTCTTTATTCATTCATTTGGTCAATTATTTAATAAATATATATTATTCACAGTTATTTACGAATGGGATAATCACTAAACAAGACAATAAACATTTATATCTGTGAGAATTGCCACCTAGTGGTGAGGAGATAGAAAGCAATCCCAATAAATAAATAAATCATTATGTATTTTTGAATGTAAAAAAATAAATAGAGCAGGTAAGGGGATCCCATGTTTTTGCAATGGTCTTGGGCCAGTTGTTTTACATACCCCTTAAACTCTTTTTTAGGGATTGTGTGTTCAGGACAGGATTAACTTATTGAGGACATGACATTTGAACAAACTATTGAAGGAATATATAAAGATAGCCATGTAGATATGAGAAACAAGAACATTCAAGGCAGAACAAAACAACCAGTATAAGGGATCAGAGAAACAAATGAGCCTGATATGTTTGAAAAAGGTACAAGAAGACCTGCATGGCTAAATCAGAGTTAGAAAGGGAGAGTATCAAAAGCACCTTTAAAATATATATATATATAAAATAACATTTATGTAAGAAAATACACATATATGCATATATATTTATATATCATTTTACAAATATTGGTATGCATGAACAATAAAAAAAAATGTAAAAAAAAAAAGATGAGATTAAAAAAACCAGAGCATGTGGTCTTTGCCTGAAAGAAATGGGGAGCCATCAGAGAGTTCTGAGTTGAGGAGTAGCGTGATCTGACTTAATTTTTAAGAGAATCTCTCTGGTGCTTTGTTGAAGATAGACTATAGAAAGACATGAGTGTAGGCAGGGAATGCAGTTAGGAGATTACTGAAACAACTCAGTTAGGATGACAGCAGTGCAGTTGTTATGAAATGGTCAGAATCTGCGTATATTTTAAAGGTAGGACCAGAAATACTTCCTTTTGGATAGCACATTGACTGTAAGATGAAAAAGTAATAAACAGATGAAGTACAATTTCAAGATTTCTGACGTAGACTACTGCAAGGATAAAGTGGCCATTGTTGAAATGGGGACACTGGTTAAAGTAGAATTGGCAATGGGTAGAAATTAAGCATTGGGGAAAATAATTTTGAGATGAGTGAAAAACATCTACATGGATACGTGAAGAAGGAAGTTGGATATAAAAGTCTGGAGGTCAAAGGTGAGGACTTAGCTGGAGATAAAAATTTATATGCTGATGACTTTGAGGGAGAATTTATGTGCTGATGAAGGGAGGGAGAATAGAGAGATAAAAAGGGGAAGACATAGGTAGGAGCCTTGGGGAAGTCCAAGAGAACTGGAAGAATAGGAATAAACAGTGAAGGGGAATGTAAAGGTAGGAATAAAACAAAATACAGTGTGGAAGTCAACTAAAAATATTTTAAGGAGGAGAGAGTCATCAACTCTTTCAAATGATAGCATTGTGTTGAGATCTATTTGTCTGTTTGGATTGCAGCAACGTGGAAGTCTTTGGTAACTTTGACAAAGGCAGTTTGGTATTGTGGTGAGGATAAATGCTTGATTGGAATGGACATAAGAGAAAATGGGAGGAGAGTAACTGAGGACAGAGCATGGATATTTATTTCAAGTAGTTTCCCTGCAAAGGGGAGCAGAAAAATAAGGCAACACCCAGAGAAGAAAGTGGGGATCAAGAAACAGTGGCTTTTATTTTTTAAGATAAGAGAAATAACATCATGTATAAAGAAGAATGATCTAGTAGAGAGAAAAATTGATGATGTAGGAGAGGAAAGGGATATTTGCTAGGGTGATGTCCTTGAGTGGGCAAGAGGGGTGTCAATGTATAGGTGGAGGCTTTGGTTTTGAGTAGGAGATTGTATTATCCATCAAGTTACAAAAGATTTTAGGTGGCGCTCTGACTACATAAGGGGCCTTCTTAATGATTGTGATTGTGAATTTAAAGTAATTCTGGTTGGCATGATTGGGATTTTACTCTGTCCTTGGTGAGCTACACAGGTTCAGGGGCAGAGAGAATGATGTGTTTGATTTAATCTTGTTCATGATTTCGACAAGTAAGTACAAAAAACAAAGAGCGGAGCAAGGGGGCTTGTTCCCTTGTGTACAAGTGAGTGATTACAATGATTACAAATGGAATTTGTTTCAAATTTCTCTCTCATTTAAAAAAATTATTTTTTTTCATTTCAGATGGGATTATTTTACATTATGTGTCTGATAATTTCAATACCTGAAATACGTGACGTTCCAAAATTGTTTCTTGTTGCCAATTACTCTTGCCTTCACTAGTTTATTTCCTCAAGAATACAGTAATCATTACTATTATTTATTGGTAGTTTATATTTGGTTGAAGATTATAAGCATGATCCTGAGAGAGTTAATTTGCAGGTTCTTTGCTTAGGAGAAGATCTGTCTTTCCTTCTGCTTGCCAGCAAATGCTATTTAACTGGAACCATTTTAAGGTATTTCTGGAGGTTTCCATCATAGGTAGTGCATATTTGCATTCCATACTTACTTTTAACCAAGCCAATTATTGCAAATTATCAAGAAGAGACAATTATTGTTATGCCAAGTACTATTCTCATTTAATTAATGAGATTTTCCTTATTTCCTTAATCACAAGGAAATGTTTTAATGGGCATGCAGTTTTTGTTATTTATCCAGCATCTAATTATACTAATTCAGGAGGGAGCTTTAGCATATCTAGTATGACATATTTTCAGAAAAAAATTCTATTATTTGAGTTTTAATCATCGGGATCTTGACTGCTCCATGGAACATCTAAATGGTCACATCTGGCAGGCATATACCTAAAGGAATCAGCCTAACACAATAGCTTTGTGAGTCATCAGCATATAAATGAGAGTTGCAGTTATAGAATTAAAGGTGATCATTTAAGACACATTCATAAGATCTATATATACTGAATATCCACTTGAAGAGGCACATAGAACTCTGCAGAGACTATAACTATTCAGCGGCATAAGGGCTACGATAAATATATGCACTAGGTAAGTTGGGAGCATAAAGAGGGTACATCTGATATATTTTACAAGGAGTAGGAAAATGTTTATAGGTGATGAGAGAAAAACTGTAGTCTTCAATGAATATATCAGTAAGCAATGCACATTTTTAAAAAATCAGGTTGTGATAATAGCTCTTAACCTGACCTAAAGCTACACGCATCTTATTAAGTTTTGTATGACTTTTAAATTTACTTCTAAGGAATATTGGTTTTAATGTTGAAAATGATCCATATGGTCTTCCATACAAAGCTCTTCATAATTTAACCCCTCTTAATGGTTTTGGCCTTAATTCTTACTAGCATTCTCTTCACTGGAATATTCCAGGTACTCATTTGCCTGAGGCCATTTGGATTGTTTTTTCCCACACATTTATCAGACTATTCCAACTCATCCTTGAGAAATGAAATTAGGTTTTCCCCAGGAAGCCTTCAATATCTGCCACATTTTCTTGGCTTACGTCTGGTACATTCTATAAATATCTTTTACTTCTATTCTGTTTCTCTGTTTTCTAGTCTGTGATTTTATTCCCTGATGTCCAGCACAATACCTGACTGATATTAGATACTCAATAAATACTTGTGGACTTGAATGAATGTATGAATTAATAAATATATGATCAAACCTTGCCTATATCACTAACCCTTGTTCTTAAATGGAGCTCAGTCTATAGCCAAGGTAGTTATTTTTGGAAACTCTAAAAAAGCTGAGTGACATCCAGTGTTTAGTGTCAGAATTCAAATAGTGTTAGTAGCTGAACACCAAATGCGGCTTGTGTGACAATAGGGAATAACATGTATTCATGAGGTCTAAACCAAAGTCCCAAAGAGTTCACTTAGGGATTGGTATCTAGAGAGTAACCATGGAAAGAAGCTAATGTTCTGAATCTAGGAAAATTGATGATGTAATAACATTTAGAGCCATAAGTAGCAACTGTTCGTTCGTTTAACAATTTAGGGGGGCACAATTTATCTGATTCAGAGCTACTTTTAAAGGGCTGGACATTTTTATTCGAGTTTTGCCCATGATCTTAAAGGTTGCATGTGCTGCCTTCTATAACCTTTCTAGCAAAGTTTCCACTACAGTAAAATGAAAACTTAAGTTCGCCCATAGGAGAAAGAACTTAATTTATATTCAGTATGTGCATTACAAAGGTTGAGTTATATTAAATACTTCTTCAGAATCCAGTCTTAATGGATGAATCCATATCATCAAAACATTAAAAAAGGAAAACCCTTACTTACTTACAGCTTGTATGAGTCAATGTGATTCCCACACCAGTGTGATAGATAATTGAATAAAAGTAAAAGATGGTGTTTTAGATGTTTGTAGATTAAGATGGATTGAGAGGTGCACAATTCCGTTCCAGGAAACAAATCCAGCATGCATTTAATTCCCACTGAAATACTGCAAGATAGTTATTTTTACCCATTTTTTTTTTCTGTTAGAAAATAAGTTTCAGAGAGATAAAGTAATAGGCTAAGGATACATACCTTGCAACTATTTAAATGAAAATCAATCTTAAGCTTTTGATTCCAAAGACTATGATCATTCCAGCAAATGCCATCAGAGCCGGTTGCTGCTGGGAGATAAAGTTAGAACTAAAATAAAAGATCAATGCATTCAGTGATCAGATGTGTTCTAGTCACCTTTGAGAGAGCAGATACATGAAAGAAGAAGAGCTAGTGAAACAGATTTCAAAAGATTGTAGACTCCTTTATAGAAAGAAATCATCCCTGATCTCAAATGTATAACACAGTGATGAATCAATCCCTCTGCCATTTGAATTTCTTCTTTATTTTTTGAAAACTATTTCATTGTTTTTGGAACCAATGAAGCACAACCCTAGGAACAACAGTCCTTCTTTACAGAGTTAGACATCCAGTAGAAGCATAGGAATATAAGAACTGCAGAGTGAAGGACTACTAGACAAAAGCCTGCAAATAGTCTTCGGTTAAAGTTTGAATTCTAAAGACATTAAGCATGAAACAAATGACCCTGAAGAATGACAAGACAAGCTGTGTGGGTTATGAAGACAACACAGAGCCAGACAAGGTTTGCAGAACCAAAGATAAGCAAAGTAGTCAAACGATACTTCTACAGAAGGAAGATGTCATCAGATAGAAAAAATAATCATGGGCTAAGTGCATTAAAGATGATAGCTCTAGAAGCCTCGTGGGAAATGATTCAAGTACCATAACTGAAAAATCATTTAGAGATTGACAGACGGAAGACAGCAAATGTCTTAAGCGTTAATTTCTCTATACATATCTGAGCTCTGCTGCCGTGTTCTAAGCCAGAGCTCTAGTCTCCCAGTTCACCTTTCTGCTCCCAGGATATCTGACACAGAATTAGAAGGCTTTGCCTTACCTGTTCAGATTGTAGTTGGAAGCTTTTATGATTATAATCTCTGCCGTATCTAGCCAGGACCATTGGAATCTGAAAAGACTGTTTTTAGCTCTGCAAGCTGTGTGACTTGGGCAAGTTTCTCAAATTCCTTTTATGTCATCTACCAAATGGGGGTTGCGACAGATAGAGTACCCAACACATAATAGGCGCTTGCTAAATAGTTTTGAATGAATAATTTCATAAATGTTTTAATAAGGCTCTGTGTAAAGCAAATAGCACAATGCCTGCTTATGACATGCTCAATTAATGATAGTTGTTAATGTTATTACTTTAAATAGCACAATGTAGCAATAAAATTGAAATTTTATGACAATAGTTAGAAAATAGAGAAAGCCTCAGCTCAGCAGTTTTTAAATTATAAAAAATGAAGGAATATTTACATTTCTTTGAAAATAGAAAGGAAGGAGTTAATATGGAAATCTGATTTTGTATCCAAAATATACTGGTTCTCATTCCATAATTTATTTAGATCTGATTGTAGACACAGGTTCTTCTCTAATTCTCCCATGAATAGCACAAATTTAGAGCTAGAAGAAAACTAAAGTATGGATAATCAGGTACAGTCCCTTCATATTACCCAAGAAGAAATTGAGGCACCAAGATACTGAATATCTTTCATCATGTTACATGGCCAGTTAGAGTTTTCTTCTTAATAAGTCTTATGCACTTTACAACTGTTCACTAAGCTTGTGTAGTTGATAACATCTTTCACTCTTTCACCTTTCAAATATTCCAATCTAATGAAACTGCCATTAATTCAGTGGTCCTAAAAATCAACTGAAAATTTCTATGGCCCATGCTTCAATGAATGTGACCTGAAGCATTTTCAAACTGATTCTTCATGATTACGTTCTTAGAGACGATTTTGGATATATAAGAACATTCTCTCAAAGATAGGGATATTGTGTTGCCCATTTGGCTTACAAGAATTTATTTCAAATTGTTTTATAACAACAATTTAAAAGGAGTATTTTGAACACAAAGGCTTTTCAGTACGACTTCAGTGATATGTGAAAAGCAAAGCTGAGAATAGATGACACATAAGATAAGGAAAAATCAGGTAAGAAAAATATACCTGTGGTTCTTCAAGGAATAATTTTACTTTTAAAACATTCAGTATTTTATTGATGTATTTAATATGAAAATCATTAAAAAATCTATCATTTTAGTTGTTCACATTAACAACTCAAAATGGTGCCTTAATAATATTTTTATTGACATTTCTCCTTTCAACCCCCACCACCAAATCTGTAATTTGTATTTTTCCTTGAATTTCTTACCAAGACGTAATATAGCTCAATGGCTAGAGTAGTGGTAGTAGTGAATAGAAAAAATATGGGTTTTCAATGGAGATAATCTGAGTCTATTCCCTATTACCACCTTTTACTGTGAAACAATGAACAGGTTATGTAAATGCCATGAGGCTCAGTTACCTAACAGCTAAAACAGTTTTTTAGGCTTACTAGAAGGGTTAGTGACTACATATGTAAAACCTCTAGTATAATTCTTTTTTTTTTTTTTTTTCAAAGATTTATTTATTTATTTATTTATCCCCCCCTTGCTGCTTGTGTTTGCTGTGTCCATTTGCTGTGTGTTTTTTCTGTGTCTGCTTATCTCCCCCTTGCTGTGAGGTCTTGCTGCACCAGCCCACCGCGCCGCGCAGGCCAGCCTGCCCTCACAAGGAGGCGCCGGGAAGCGAACCCGGGGCCTCCCATATGGTAAACGGGAGCTCTATCGATTGAGCCACACCCGCTTTCTAGTATAATTCTTGAGATGAAATTGATGTGAAAGTTGACAGGAATAGTAGCTACAATGATTATTGTTGTCCATGAATTTTAACAGCCCTTATGAAGATATGTCTCTTCTTCCTTACTTGGACTGCCTTGTCCAGCCTTCTACCACTTGCTAATGTTTACAAGTGAGATAAACAGAAAAGATGTTTCAAGCAAATGTAATAGTTATATCTGAGGTCTTGGTAAAATTTCTGTCCTGAATCCTTTCTTTCATTCCTGCTTGAAGAGGAGCAAGAGATAAATCTGTTGGAAAAGAGAAAGATTCCCTTTCCCTTATTCTGTAATACTCAGAGCCTAAAGATATTAAGCCATTACATGAAAATTTACTGAGGACTTAGTTTACATTGATCATGGGCTGAATGCATTGATAAAAGAGAGGATTCTTATTTCAAGAACCTTATTGCTCCTGTGAAATTTAGATATATAAAACAGGTAGTACCTAAATTGTTTGTATGGACAAAATCAATGCCTAAGCTTTCCTGAGATGATATGACAAATACTACACAATGGGTTGGCTTAAACAAAAGTAATTTATTGTCTCACAGTTTTGAGGCTAAGAGAAGTCCACAATTGAGGATCAACAAGACAATTCTTTCTTCCCAAAGTGGGTAACATTCCCATGCTGGCTGCCAGCAATCCTTGCCTCAGGTCACACGGCAATGTCCTCTCCTTTCTCTCCCAGATTCCACTGCTGTTGAGCTTTCTGCTCCTCCCTTTGGCTTTTTCACACTATGCCTGAACTTCTTCTTCTTATAAAGGACTCCACTAATCCATATTAAGATGCAACCTCATTCACTTGGGCCATACCTTAACTAAAAATAACACATTCAAGAGATCCTTTGACAATGGGCTCACACCCACAGACATGTGGATGAAGATTAAGAACTCGTCTAAATTGGGGTACAAATTCAACACATCACAGTTAAGTAAGAATGTAGATGGAGTGCTCAAATATAGCTGGGATATAAGGGGAAGGTTCCCAAAAGAGATGGAACTGAAGGTGGTATCAGGGTTTTCTAGAAATGCAAGAATGGGAGACTATTCCAGGTAAATGTAACAAAATGTACAAAAACACATATGATAGTATGAGGTATGTATGGGAAACTGCAATAAATATGCATGTTTAGGTTATAAAGTAAAAAAGGGAACTAGTAGAGGTTTAGGTCTGATTGACAGGCAATACTCAAATTATAAAAGACAATGCTAAAGGTTTGGGGTATTAGCTTATAGGCAATGGAGAACCATTGAAAATTACTGATTAGGGGAATCACAGAATCTTATTGTCATATTATTTAAGTCATATATCAAGTTTTGTATGGGAAGAACTAGATTGAAAGGAAAAGGTTGCAGCATGGCCAATAAAAAGGCCTTTGTAATTGTCCCATCATTGGTGTGGGTTTGGATTCAGGTAGCTATGGGAGAGGATGCTTTAGAAGCATTGCTAGCATGGGTTTAGTAATTTTCAGAAGTGAAAGGAAAGGAAGAGTCTGATGACACATAAAATTTCTAGATTGTGAAACCAAGTGATTTTGTAAAATTTAAAAAGCAAAATGTGAAACAGAAATGGGTAAAATGAATTAATTTAGAAGCATTTTGAATTTAAGGAAGTTGTGGGAACATCAAAGTGACATATGCCATGGTCAGCTTAAAGATATGGGTTCAGCATAAAGATATGACTAGTAAAATGCATTTAACAAAGTGATCATATTTGGATTTTAATCCCTATATTCAGAGAAGAGGATAGACTGGTGACAGAGTGCTAAAGGGAAGGAGATGGTTGTAGTCATCCAGTTGACAGATAGAAGTCACTTCAAGTGGGAGTGGCAGTGGAGATGAAGAAAAGTGGGAAGATTTTAGAGGAAATAAGATGTCAGAGAAGTAGTTTTCAGTCACTATTCTGCTAATCAATTTGAAAGAGAGAGTTTTGTGATGATCTCCAAATTGCTCCTTAGAAAGTTGGGCAGAGTATGGTATCATAGAGGTGGGCAATACAGGAGAGGGAGAATCTATTAGTTGTAATTTTTAGTTGCAAGTGACAGAAATCACCCGTCAGGTTAGCTTAAAAGAAACAACCAAGACAATGCATTAGACATAAAGTGAAGCAGTTCACAGAAGCAAAAGAAAACCTATTGGAAACAGGGTGACTCTGGGTCATATTATAGATTAGAACTGGGGATTTAGACATGGTCATCTCAGTTGTGTATTAATTCCTGCTTTATTATGTCCTACTGAATATAGCTTTTCTTAATATGGCTAGGAAGATGGCCTCTGGCCAGCTCAGATTCAAATATTTCTACATTAGTGATTCAAGAAGCAAATAATTTCCCTCTCCTAACTTCTGATTGAACCAGCTTTGGTCACATGCCTACAACTTGAATACATTTCTGAAACTAATTATGAATAGGCCTGCAAAGGTGGAGTGACCACATATTATTGGGAGTGAAGGGTGTGTGGTACAGAATTGAGCAGGCAAATGGATGTTGGGTAGAAAAAGCCAAAGAATGTTGCCTGCAAGGAGGTTTGTGGAACAGAGATCATATTTTGAATGGGAAATATTGAAAACAGTGAGATATTTTAGTAGAGCTGTCTGGTGAGAAGTTGAATAAACTGGAAATTAATGCTGGGCTTTTTGTTCAGAAAAGAAATTGGCCCAAGATATAGTACCCTGAATGCTCTAATCACATCACTGATGGTTTCTGAGTAGTGAATGACCTTACAGAACTCTGCATTTAGAAGGTGACTCTTTCGGTTGGATGTTAAAAGGATTATATTAGGCAATGAATTGAGGCAAAATGAGGACAGATTGGGGGGGGGTTTCATGGTGCTTTTCAGTAGGCAGCATCCTGAACTAGCAAATTCGATGTTTAATGCATATCTCCCAGAATCCTGTCCCCAAGTGGGAAGTCACATGCAGATAAGGTTCTGAAATCTGCCTTCAAGAAGCCCTATTTGTTTCCCTAATATATATGAAGCCAGGAAGAGTAGATATGTTCTCTGCAAGAATACTCTAAAGGTGTCTATAAAGTGCTGAATTTTGCATGAAATTTGACAAGTTTCTTTTCTTCTACTTTCATTTACAAGACCCTCAATTCATCATTTGGACAGCTCTCTGTGCTCTTCCTTTTACCCCAACATTTAAAAAAAATAGCTCTAGGCTGGAATTATAAATTCACTACCTTTTTCACACTTTGCTGAGGATGTTATTTCTACACAACTGTTTCTCTTTCAAAACTGTCCTCTTCAAGGAGTTATCTAAACACTGTGTTCTGACATAGCAGAATTCTAGCTCCACCTCTGCTCTCCTTCCTAAGAACCTGCCCATGGTAGGTTGAATTATAAACCCCAATGAAAGTCATGCTCTTAATCTCAATCTGCATTCCTGTCAGCGTGAACTCATGTGTAAAGAGGGCGTTTGGAAGATGGTATTTTTAGTTGAGGTGTGGCCAACTGAATCAGTATAAGACTTAACTGTTCCTACTGGAATCCTTTCTATATAGAAGAAATTTGAACACAGTTAGTCAGAAAGGGCCTCACTGGAAGAATCTAGAAGCCAATGGAAACCAGAAGAGTAGAATCAAGGAGAGAGAGATTCCCATGTGACAGGAGGCAGAGATTCAAGCCCAGGCACCCCAAGGGTTGTTGCAAGCCAGTGCCAGAGTGCTAAAGACTGCAGGGAGAAAGCATTGCCTTGCTGATGGCTTGATTTTGGACTTTTAGACTTCCAGTCCATGAACCAATAAACTCCTGTTGTTAAGCCAACCCATTGTGTGGCATACATCACAGCATCCTGGCAAACTAAGGCATTGTCCTCTATGCAAAATGAAGAGATGTGCTAATATGGTTGTGCTGGAATGGAGAAATTGCCAACTGACACTTCCTGTTCAGTGAGGAAAATGGTATCTATTTTTGTTATGCATAGTGTGTTTCCTACATATCTGTGGGATAAATAATGACTGGCCTATGTGAAAGTACTCCTAATATCATTTAAAATTTTAGCCAGCTTCCCATCACAGATAAGTCTCAGCACACAATACACAAGGAAAAATACCATAGCAATTTTTTCCTGCACTTCTATATACTCCATACATCAGTCTTCCTGTAGACTCTGGAGAGCAGCACACACTAGTTCATCTGGAAATTACTATATGAAGCATTAAATTTGAAGAAATATTCCTGCATCAACATAACAGAAAGAAAAAGACAGGAAGGCAGAAAGGAGAGGAAGTGACAGCCACATATACTCAGACTGAAGGAAAGAAGAATGGGGCACTAATACTAAACAGAGAGGAAATGGACTCCTCATTATATAAAAATGCATTGATCTGTCAATATCTTACCAGTAGCAGTCTCCTGCTGGCCAATGTAGAATGCAGAGAAATATGAGATGAGACACACATTAAGAGATATGGAAAAATTAGTTAGCCCAGGATTTTTAATTCTTTTACAAAACTGAAGTTTCAGAGTATAAAGTTGTTCTGAGACAGATGAGTTTGGATTAGATATATTTTGTTTGAAGAAACACTTTGACTTCTAGATGGGCACATCTAGCAGGCAGTTAGCAATGCGGATCTATATTTGCAAACTGTTCACATGATTCTACCATCTAGTTGCTTCATATCAAAATCACAGTATATGAGATAGCTCATCCAAATAATTCTAAAGCTGACATTTGTATGCAATATATTGGCTGGTACTTCTTAGATTTCCTTACAAGTACCTGGCTAGAATGGATATTTTTAGCAAGTGCTCATAGATTTATAGGTTTCATATGGTCAGAAGCAAAATCTCCTGATGATATAAAGGAAAATATTCTAAGGCAAAAAAAAGAAGATGGTGAAGATTTATGAAGGGCTATTTTTGGGAAACAACTGACATCTTTCTAGATATACTTACAAATGGAAAACCCAACAGAAATTTTCCCAAATGTTCATTATAATCTAAAATATAAAAGAATATTTTATTAAACTAATACATTTTCTTGTTCCTCTTCATATATAATTAATCAAACCAATGGTTAATGTCACATTTATAAATAATCTAAAAGCAATGAAAATGTAAGCTAATTTTAAAGAAAGACCATTTTAAAGTAGAGGTGTTATTTTGGAGCCTCCAGACACTATTATTCGAGTAAAAAAAAAAAAGGAAAATTAATAGATCATTTTGCCCTACTCAAACATATTAATTACATGAGGTTATTATTAGAGTTTTTATTTTAAATGAACAATCTGATGTTTTTCCTGATGCCTTAATCCATGCAGTGTTAAATTTTTGTTATTTTATAAGTAGTAGTTTAAAGATGTTAGTTTATTCAATTTAGGGTACTCAATATGTCAGAATATACACAAAAATCTTATATGAATTATTTCATTAAATGCTCACTAATACTTGATGTTGTAAATTACTATTATTATTCCTAATTAAAAATAAAATGAGAATTCAAGTTCTGGATTCCAGTCATTATGGAATAGCTTGGATGGGCTAAACCTTCTGCATATAACATATACAAAACCCAAACTGCAATAAGATAAAACTATGTGGAGTCACTGTAATGTCACTGCAAGCACACAAAAACTGGAAGAGAGTCTGCCTTGAAAGACAAAGTGCAACACTTGTGATTTGTAATTTTGCAGTCTTTTCAAAGGGCTCTCTACAATCCTCAAAATTTGGAGGGTAGAAAGCCACAATTTGGCTTGAGGTGTCAAATAGCAGAGTTCAGGGCTGATAGAAAAGCCATATAGTTAATGTGTGTAAGTTGGGGGTGGGGTGCGTTAGAGCAGCAGAGGAATTAAGCTCCAGTATTTGTGTATAATAATAAGGAAATAGATATTTTATGCAGCTTACTGCAAGGAACACAGAGTTTGGAGTTTGATTCTAGCCAAGTTAGGGTTGTCTCTTGCAGTCCCTAGGCAACAGACAGGAAGAAATAATACAAAGAGTTATGACTAAAATGCTCATAAAGTAATTAAAATGAAATATTAAAATATATTCAATTAATTTACTCACCCTCTATGGATAAATGGGCAAGTAAAGAGGGACAGAAGAACAAAGAATAGAAGTAATGAATGACAACAACAATTACTTTAAACATAAATGAACGAAATAAATAAATAAAATACAGAGATTATTAAACTGAAATAATAGTAAGACGCAACCTCAAGTATCAATAAATATATATGTTGAATAAAAACACACATAGTTTGAATTATATGAGAAAAAATATATACCATAGAAAGAGAAGTTATAAAAGGGCAAAAGTGGATAAAATCCTATGAGCCAAATTAGACTTTAAGATATAAAATATTACCAGTGAAAAAGTGGGATATAATCATAAAAAGATAACACATCAAGTAGAGATAAATATTACAAATTTGTTTGCAACTAATTACAGAATTTCAAATTTCAGGAAGCAAAATCAGACAGAAATAAATAGATAAGTACAAAATCATATCTGATGCTTTTTAACATTTTCCAATAATCGAATGAATCAATATGAAAAAAGAGGATTTGGATCACCTAGTCAATTACAAAGACCTAATTCATAGTAATAGAACACTATTTCCTCCAAATTCAAAATACACCATTTTATCAGGAGTACATTGAATGATTATGAAGGTACACAATAGGCCATAAAACAAGTATATATTAGTTTAAGAAGATTCAGTTTGTTTCACTGATCACAATAGAAGTACATTAGAAATTAATAACAATAAGATACTTAGAAAAATCCCAATATTTGGAAATGATCAATTATTCTATGTAATATGCAGATCAAAGAATAATAAAATGGAGCATAAGAAATGTTTCATACAGAAAATTAAAAAAAAACAACTTTCCAGTTTTAAATAATTTTATAAGGAAGGAAGAAAGGTTTCAAAATTATCTAAAGAGAAGGGAGGAGATAAAACAAGAGTTGAAGTCAATAAAATAGAAAAAATGAAGAGGGAAATTAATAAATCAAAGTTTAACTCTTTGCAAAAGCATTTTTAAAGGTTTAACAATATATTAATTTTTTTAAATTCTATAGACATCAAAGTGTAATAAAAAAGTAGTGTTCAAAAGTTTTTAAAAATATTAGAAAATTTAATTAAAATGAACGAATACCTTGAAAGGCATAATTAACAAAATGACAGAAGAAGAAATTGATAAATTGATCACCCAAATAATCCTATATTTATCACAGAAATTAAAGTGTTGAGGTTTTTTTTTTATCTGGAAAGCTCCCTATAAAGTAAACTTGAGACCCAGATGATTTCACTGGTGAATTCAAAAGTATTTTCCACCTCATTTTACAAGGCCAGCATTATTCTGACTCAAAAACCAGACAAAGACATTTTAAAATAAGAAAATAAGCCAATATAATTCATGAACAAAAATGCAAAAGTCTGCAAGAAAATATTAAGAAATACAACCAGCAATATAGTGAAGGAAAAATACTTCAGGACTAAGTGAAATTCACCTGAAGATGAATGGAATGTTGGATATACAAAAATCAATGTAAAAATAATCAATGTAATTTACATGTTAACATTCATAAGGGAAAAAAAAGTATGCTCTTTTAAATAGTGGCAGTAAAATAACTTGACAAAAATTCAACTCTATCTGTGATAAAAACTCTCAGCAAATGAGGAACAAATGGAAACAATTTGATAAAGGATATCCATAAAAAACCTCCAGCTACAATCATACTTAGTAGCAAAAGACTGGATGCTTTACACTGAAGATCAGTTTTAAAAATGCATTTATTTTGAAGGGGGACTAGATATTGTATTTAGCAGACCCAGACCTTAAAGCAGCTACTGTAGACATATTCATAGATTTAAAGGAAAATCTGTTGAAAGAATGAAAAAAATATATATAACCAATAAGTAAACAGGGAGGGAATATCAAAAGAAAATTGGAAACTATTGGAAAAGAAATTCTAAAGATGAAAATTATAATAGCTAAAAACATTCACTAGATGGATTCAACAGCATATTGGGAATATCAGAAGCAATAATATGTGAACTTGAAGATAGATCAATAGAAACTATCCAAACCAAAGAACAGAGAGAAAAAGATTGAAGAACCTCTGAGACTTACCTGATAATATCAAGTGGGCTAATATATGAGTAATTTGAATTCCTCGAAGAGAGGAGAGAGAAAGAGAAAAGAAGAGAAAAAAAAAATAAAACATCTGAGAATTTACTACATTTGGTGAGTAATTATATGTTACAAAGACACATTGCAGAAGTGCTATATTTACGGTTTATGAATAGATATATAACGTTCAGTGTTTTGAAAACTTAGTATCATAGAGACATCAATTTGCCACAATAATCTGTAGGTAAGCAATTATTCTAATAAATTACAAAAGGAATATGTGTGTATGTGCGTGTGCGAGAAAGAGAGAGAGAGAGATTTTTCAGCAGATCTTTCTTTATTTGGCTCAAGTACCTACCATAAGGACTTTGACTAACTCATGCACTGCTATATACCCAAGCCAGAACTGGTATGCTTATTCAGTGTCTCAGATGTCTCAGTATAACAATTTTTGAGGTAAGGGTGCAATAGGAGCTATGAAAGGAGGAAAGCTAGAAGGTCAAAGATACTTCAGACATTTTATAAATCAAGATAACAAGGGCAAAGCACTGTATAGTGTTGAAGGGGATGGGATATTGGAGTCACAATGAAATGGGTTCCAATCTTGGCTTTGCCACTTGTGTAAACCCAAACAAGTCATGTCACCTCTGTAAACATCAAAGTTAACAATACATACTTATTAGAATCATATTAGGTTTCAATAAAATTATTTAGGTACTATGCCTGACACATACAGATTCTCAATAAATTATAGTAAAGTTGTAAATACTTATGAGCAACAATTCAGTGGCTCCGGTTACCATTATATCAAAATTCCATTGTTAGCATTTTTAGAAACTAACACGCTTCTTGTTTTACATTTAAAAATTTAATTTTATACATAAATCTCAGATTCATTTATTTTAACTGTAATATATGATTCTATGAGTAAATAACATGATAAATAAATCCATGTATGTACAATGATGCTGCTGTCTGTGAAATGTCCTGTTTTCCAATGTTCTTGCTATAATACACAAGATATTTGTGAACATCACCTAGAGTTAGTTCTTCTCTAGGGTATATCTCTACAAATGGAAGGTTTATATGTTGGTTCTGAAGTTATGCGCATCTTGGGCTTTACCAAAAGAATACTAAATTATTTTCCAATTTATACTGTCATATAACCATTCTACAGGGCATAGCAGTCTCTTTGATCATCACAATAAACAACACTTAATATGATTATATTTTGTATTTTTTCAAAACCTGTGGGTAAAAGTTCTATATCTTTGTAATTTTTATTTTAATTTAGCTGATTGCTGAAGAGGTGTACCATTTTTCCACTGCAGTGTTATTTCCCAGTCCTATTATCTCTTGTGTTCTATTTTACTGTCCACATATTTTTATTTCTTTCTTTGTTTTAAATGTTTTCATTATACATCTGTAGTCACGTTTTTTATATTCTGGATACCAGTTATAAGTGTTATAAATATTGCAAGAATTTATTCTCAATATTTTTATTTTCTTTTGGTGTCCTTTAAAGAAAAAATAATTGTTAATTTTAAGTTAATATATTTGGTCACTGTAGACCTTTCTGGTTTGTGTTTCATCTTTCTTTTCCCTAAGAAAACTTTCCCTGCTACTCAGAGTAATAAAGACACTAATGTTACTTTCTAAAAATACGTAGCTCTATCTTTCATAGTTCAGTCTTGAAGAAAATGTGAGAAAATTCAAGATTCAGTAGAATGCAGAGCATAAATGATGGTGATTTAGGTTCACAGTACAGCATGGGTAAATATTATAAATAGATCTTTCATTTCTTCAATTTGATTATCATTCTTCAAGTGATGTGGTGGTTTGGATGGACTATTTTAAACTGATATCTGGGTCGGATCATTATATAACATTAAGACAGCAAAATTTTATCTCACAATCTCTTATTGGCCCCATTTAATGCCATCATAAGCTCAGTGATAGAATCTGGAAATAAATATATTGAAGAAGAGGATGTATCACAAAGCACTATTTTAAATAGAAATGGATTTAACCCGGGCAATTTGGCACTTACAAAATCATTGGAAGTGCTGGAGGAACAGACACAAGGAAAATCCAGTGGATGCTACAAAACATATGGAAGAGTTAACAAGTAGTAGAAAGAGTCTTCCCCGGTGGTCACCTCTGAAGAAAAATCCGGATAAGACATTAAATGACCATAACTTGAGCATCTGGGTTCTTTGCCATGTTAGAAAGCCAATTCACTTTTAAACGGCTTATCTGACATTCTCACTTCTGGGGTGGAGGAACAAATTAAAATTCATTAGTCTGTATGATAATGGCTGTCTACAACAAGAACATGTTGGTGTGAAAGGCATTTTAGTGTTGGGCTTAAAGCATCACTTTTGGTGACAGATGTAGATTTAAACCTCAGCAACATTGCTTTCTAGCCCGGTGAACTAGTATAAAAACAACTAAAATTCCACCATCATATTAGAAAATAATAATACATTTTTACTGAATAATTGCTATGGGCCAGGCACCATTCTAAGTGTTTATGTGTAATAGTTTAATTATTATAACAAACCTATGAGATTGCATTTTGTGCTGGCATTATTCTCATGGCTATTTTTCAGTTGAGAAACAATTAAAAATCATTTACGATCAGTTCTCTTTGCATCATTTCTACCACAACGTCGAGATGAAGGAAACATGATGTATTACCATTAGTACCAGCAACAGTCTACTTCCACTTGTATTACTCCTCCATTACTATTAGCATCACCACTATGAAAACCACTACAATAACCACTATGCTTACTATGTACCAGCAACTGGGCAACATACTTTCATAACAATTCAATAATGCAATCCCTATAACAGCTCCATGAGATAAGTACTATTGCTATTCCCAGTCTATAACTGAGACCCCTGCTTTGTAATTCATCAAGGTAATGCCAATAAGAGATGGACTCATGGTTCAAATCTAGGTATAAAACTGACCTAGAAACTTGTTAATGAAAAATAACTGGTAATGAGATGATGATGATGATGATGATGATGATTCCCGCAGTTCCATACTAACAACAAATTCTCCTACAACAGCCACTTAGCTTAAAATCAGGTTTCTAACAATGGCACCTTCCAGTATGGGATCAAAATGAATATATTACCTTTCGGCCTTCTCGGCGCCCACCGCGGGCCCAGGGAGGAGGGGCTTGTTGAGGCCGGGAAGACCCATAGCGCTGCAGGGTGGGAAGAAGGCGGTGGTGACCCTGTTCAAGTGTACGGTCTAGTCTCCTTCAGCGCGAGCCGCCGGCTCCATGGCAAATCTCTGCGTAAGGAAGAAAACTTGAAACTGTTTGGAAAGTGCAAGAATCCAAATGGACATGGGCACAATTATAAAGATTGATCCTGTTACAGGGATGGTTATGAACTTGACCGACCTCCAAGAGTATATAGTGGTGGCAATTATGAAGCCCTTGGTCACAGGACTCTGGATGTGCCTGTGCAGTACTTCACTGATGTTATGTGCATGACAGAAAATGTAACTGTGTATGTCTGGGAAAACCTTCTGAAATTTCTTCCTGTCGGAGTTCTTTATAAAGTATATGAAATTGACAATAATCCTGTAGTCTATAAGGGAGAAGAGATCTCAGGGTTAGCATTGTAGAGAGAATTAATTTCTTTCTATATTTGAAAAAGATCTTTATCCCCTAAGAGTCTTAAGGGGATATCACATATTTGTACCTCCATGTTGTGTTCTGGAGTGCAAGATTTACTGAAATTATTGAAAGACCTGTTATTAATTTAAATTTATTTTAACACCAAATTTGTAATATATCCTCAATCTCATTCACAGAATCTTTTATCTGTAGATTTAAAATCACTTCATTTTCAGCAAAAGGTTTTGGTAATAGAATTATTTGAAAGCCAAGAAGACATATATTTTGTTGCTATTCTTCCATTATGTCATAATTGGTATCCTTTTTTTCTTGGTATATACAAATAGTAAAAATGTTAAAAATTTACAGTAGGTGAATCTTAGAATAAAATGTAAGCAGCCACAAAGTCTGGAAACATAGACAATGCATATTTTTAAATAAAGTTAACTCCCTTGAACTTCTCAGGTAGGCTAAAGGTTCATGTTTATTCAGTGAAAATGAGAGACACAAATCATCTAAGGCAATGTATTGCAGTTGTATATATAAGGGTTTGTGGAAATGCTGCCTTAATACACATTGTTCATTGCAATTTTGCACAACTTTTTGAATTGTTAGGAACAACACATCAGTAAACTATTATGTATTTGGTCTGCATTCCCAGACTTTATAGCTCCTGAACAATTTTAATTCAGAAGACTGAAGAATAATCACTTGTTTTAAATCCTCTTAAAATAGTCAACATGAAAAGGATATATTATTCTGTATAAGGCATCTCCTATATATTAATTTCCCTTATTGATCCCATTTGGTTCCGATCATTAAACTACCTGTATAAGGTGAACTATAAAAAAAAGAATTAATATATTACACTTAAAAAATGTGTACAATGAAGTCCATGACATAATTTTTAAACACTCTTCAAAAACTTCATTCAATGCTTATTTATTTTTGTATATATTATTCTAACAAAATGGATTGTAAGATTTCTGTATTCATAGTGGATATAGGTAGCATTTTGTTGTTAGTGGTTTGTTTGATTGGATAGAGAAATTAGAAATTATTCTAATAACAACTGAAAGTGAAAGATGACAACCTCACAGAAAGAAAACAAATGTAGTTGCAAATATTAAAAATGCACGACAATATGAAGCAAATAACTCCAATTATTTCAACCATCTATGAGGTCATCATTATGAACTAATGAGCATGCATGTTGAGCAGCCTGAGTGTTCAAGAATAGTCTAAAATATATTTTGAACACTGTACTTTAAAGATGTTTCATGTAAAACAACCTGCAAGATTTATCTTCAATCTGGTTAATTATTTGAGCATTAAAGCTTAACACAGTATCATTAACCCAGACAGCAAGTTGTATTAAGAAAGAATGAGACATAGAGTCTGGGGTTATACTTCCATTAAGTCCAAGAACTATTATTATACCTCTGGCCAAAATAATTTGCTGGTCTGTGGCTTAGATTGGACTAGGTCTAAATTCTCTTCCATATCTAATATTCTATACTTCTGTGCTAAAATATGCTTTAGAAAATGTGCTGAAATGGAAGTCTTTATTCTAGGCTTGTCAGATAAGTAAGGGATTAATGCTATGGACAGTAAGATAATGGGTATACTCTAATGAATTGAGACTGTGTATACAATAAAAACCCTACATATCACTTCCAATTATTCATATATAAAATTTTACAGGATTCTGAAATAACAGTTTGCTAAATACCCCAGGAGAAGGAGTTAAAAATACATTTTTTCCACCTTGGTTGTCTTGTAACATTACATCTTAGCCCCAAGGTCATTATGATTTTTATCTATCTATTTATTTACTTATTTATCTGTTGTTTTCTTTGTAAATAGGGCCAGTTGCATAGCCTCCATACTCATTTATAGAAAAGATTAAAACTATAAATCATCACAACTCATAAGCTGCCAACTTGGAGCTAAACATCCAGCCCAGCACCAGGACTGATAGAGATTTATGAGGCTCAGACAGCTTCTCTCACCCAACTGCAAGGAAATAAAAGGAAAGGAAAAACTATCCAATTAACGCAGTGTCCACAGACAATACTTAGGTAAACATATGGGATCAGCTACCTGAAGGACAAAACCTCTGGGACTGGAAGGAGGGGATATAAGGAGGGTTAGGTGTGTACATAACCATCTCTCTTCTGCTTGTTAAAATCTCAGCTAATTGAAGACACCTGCTTTCCTGAAACTCTGTCTAGTCATCAATGATCCATATTAATTTCCTACTATCTTAATTTCTAACAAGTACTATGCCTTACATCTCATTCATCTATATAAGCCTGGTGTCATAGTCAAATCATATCTTATTTGTTAAAGAACATTTTAAGCTCTTTGGAAAGAACTATATTTTTTACTTTATTTGTATGGCATACAGCATCTTGTTGTTCTCCATGTTTTAGTCTTGCAGAGTCTTGCAGAAATGAGCTATTCCTTTTATCCCCGGGTACCAAGTTAGACTACATTTCTCTTATATGGGCATATGACTGAATTCTGCCAGTAGAATATGGGAAGAAGTGATTCAGCACGAGGTCTTCATTACACTGCCTCTAATTGGTACTACACTGTCACTTTCTCATTTTTCCTCTTTCCCAGCCTTTGGATACATTTTGTCTTTAATAGTTGTCTTTAACTCCTCTTTTACATCTTTGCCTTCCTCTGTCTCTCCCTCTATCTCAGCATTATCTGAATAATGCATTCTGAAATTTAAAAATGTCTTTATATATTAGGTGTTTAAGTAAGAACATGTATTGTCAGGGAACCAAAAGGTTAAATCATCCTATAAGAATGGAGGAGGTTCTGACCAACAAGGGCTGGCCAAAAAGAGTCATCCACAGTTGGGTGCAACTAAACACGATTCACAAGAAGTTGTACTAAGAATGCAAGAACCAGAAAGAGAACATTTTGATGGCCAGCATCTCCTATGAAAATACCTGTAATTATTGGTGTTTGCCAGCATGCCTTTCTCACTTTTTGCACTCTCTAAGCTCTCCATGAGCTTCTGTTACACTTACATGGCTTTCAGATTTATCTCTTTAGAGTAGACCTCTCTCCTTTAATCGAGAATGGTCTATTGCATTGCATGTCAGGAATATCTAATCACATGTTACCTTGAAACCACAAACTCACAATTTTCAAAATGGAGCTCATTGTCCTTCCCTGAAAATATGATCTATTTAATTTTCAGTCCTATGTAAGGGTACCATATATGCATTTCAAGACAGAAATTTGAGATTTATGCTAGATTCCTTTCTATTCCAAGAAACATTCCTTGCTTGTTAGTGATAAACTAAAGTTTATTTCCTTAACATCTATTTTAACTATGCCTTCTTCTACAACTCCGCTATTTTTCCCTAATTGAGACCCTTAGCATCTCTTCCTTGGTTATGTTACAGTTTCTGAAATGATATCTACACTAACAGTAGAAAAATTAGAGATGCCTTAATATAGTCACCCGAACTACTATAATTATCCATTAATAGTGCAACTCCAATAGTCTCCCTCAATAGTTTTCCATTGCCTGCATCAGTGCTTTGTAAACTTTTCTAAGCAGAAATTATTTTTCCCAAATTAATGTTAGAAGACCCCCTAAAAATAAACAGATAAAATGTTATCAAAGATAAGTAAGGGGGAAGAGGATGTGGCTCAAGTGTTTGGGCTCCCATCTACCATATAGGAGGTCCAGGGTTTGATTCCTGGGACTTTCTGGTGAAAAGCAAGCTGGCCCATGTGGCGAGCTGGCCCGAGTGGAGAGCTGGCCCATGCGAGGGCTAGCCAGCTCAGGAGTGCCAGCCTGTGGGGAAAGCTGGCACAGAAAGATGGCGCAACAAAAAGAGACACAGAAGAGAGACACTAAGAGACACAGCAGACCAGAAAGCTGAGGTGGCATAAGAGATTGAACACCTCTCTCCACTCTGGAAAGTCCCTGGATGGGTTCCCAGTGCTGCCTAAAGAGAAGACAAGCAGATATACACAGAAGAACACAGAGAGGAACAGACAGCTAGTGCAAAAACAATGGGGGAGGGAGGTGGAGAAATAAATATTTAAAAAAAAAAAAAAAAGATAAGTAAATATGTGTAGTGAAATTTAGAATTTAAAACAACCAAAATCCACATTTTTAATTCAAGCATGTTACGAGCTTCTGCAAAAAGAGATTATAGCGGTCTCTAGCAGAAGTTGATCAGAGCTTGTTTATGTGAAACGAGGAGTTTAGCTCAAGGCAGAAAAAGAGAAAGAAAAAGAAATAAGTTGATTCACATTCAATTACACGTGAAGTTATAAAGTAGGTATAAATTATGATTTACTACCATTTACAACATTTTATACTCCACAATTGTCTAAAATATATTTTACAAACCTGAGAGCTTATTACAACATATAATTTTTCTTCCCAACGTGGAAAAGGGAAGTTCAATTTAATAATAACTTGACAACAAGAGACTCATAAATATGCATTAGATATTAGGAAAATAAAACTAAATTTGTAGTGGTGGTAGAGCACATTTATTATCAGTTGATAACTTTGCCTCAATCTGATCACCCAGGTTCGTTATTGATCATCCTGGGTTGAAAATATTTTGCATTTTTTAGCAGTATTAGGGAAACAACAGAAGACTATGTTTCTGAATAAACTATTTGTTTTGTAGTTTCCCATGTATTAAAGAAGATTACCTTCTAAATGATAGATTCATATTCCTGATTTTTTCTTTTCTTTTCTCTAAGAACAGGTATATAATTTCCCTTTCCAGAAAGGTATATATATGTGTGTGTGTGTGTATATATAAATTATATATTGTTCTACTGTTTCTGGAAAGCTTGCAGTACTCTATAGAACTCTTCCACAGAGAAAACTTTGAAGATCACTAGCCCACTAAATACATTCTTCACCATGGCATGCAAGGCCCCCCATTATCTGGCCATTGCCTACATTTCCAGCTTCATCAATCTCTGCAAGCTCTGCATTTCCATCCCTAACTCTAGACATCCAAAACTGAAAAATTACCCAGCTCTACAATGTTGCTGTTCATGATGATGATGATGGTGGTGGTGGAATCTCTCTCTTTGATTATTCATTTCCCTCTACCAGTAATGACCTTCTTCTACCCATGATCAACCAGAAGATATCCTACTCAATGATTACCTTTATGGTGTCTTATTTGACATTGACCTTGTAGAATTAAGTACTTCTTCCCAATATCATATCATCTTTGGTTCTTATAGACATTTTGTCTTTACATATCTGCCTACCCATCATAGTCTGACCGCAACGTTATCAGGATTGAATTATTCATATATCCTTAACACAATGTTTTCACTTGACTTGCTGTGAACATCAGTTATATTTCCCTTCTTAAATTTTTTTTTATAATTGAAGCTCTCTTTCCAGGAGGAAATTTTCCATATGGCCTATATAGGGCTGGCCTATATGGAAGGACCTGGGCAAGACAAATTAGAGAATTCTATTAGTGTATCTTTAGTGACATGAAAAGCCACCAGAGTTCTCACTGAGATGATTTCTGTGGGTCATCTGAAAATATATTTGTTTGTCAGGGGTTGCTAGGCCGGTAATATTTGAGGTTTGGGCTGAAATTAGCCATCTTGAACATCTTGAATTCGGCAAGAGCGTTTCTGGAAGGTAAAGGAAAACAGGACCCGTATATCATAATTTGAGCAGTGTATTTACAGTTATATGAACCAGTATATACATTAGTAAAACTTGATTTCTGTCACTTGCAAATTAAAGTGCATAAACACAGGAGGTGATCTGTTGCTGAATTAATTAATGTATAAAGGTGTCAAGACCTTGAATAATATAGTCAGGAATTTGTCCATTCCTAGAGACAAGAAATCAGAAAAGGAATATAAAATCAGGAGTCATTTACTCTCAAGAAAGAAGATATAATTAACCATTGTCTATGCTCCCAAAGAAAGATCAATAAAAATGAGTTATTTTAAATTTTCAAAAAATGGATGTCATTAGATTTTTATTGATATTTTATATTGCAAGACTCCCCAACCGTAGTCATATCATTAACTCTTAAATCTTTGATTATGTGAGGGAGCCCGGTGTAGCATGCAGAGTCAGAAGTCTCAAACTCCCAAACTGGTTCTACTCTTTACTGGTTGTGTTGAAATGTATGAAGCATTTAACATCTCTGAAACTTAATTTACTGGTCTGTCAAATAGCGATAATGGTATCTGCCGCATAGGAAGTGGTCAACTTTAAGATTAGTTCAGATAGCATCTACCATTATTTATGGATAAACCAAGTATCTAGTAAATAGCAAATATTTGACATTTTATATTTTTACAAGTCCATTCATCATGGAATAAATGAAATTGAAAGCAATTAATTAAATTTAGAGATAATGCCAAGATGAATAAGGTTGTTTTCCAGATGTAAAGTAACAGTAAATAATCTCTTTATGCAGTCTTGTGATGTGTAGTCATAGATATTTGGATAAATTTACCAGACCATACAATGCAATAAAATATGAGGTAAGATTTATCAAATGATTCATAAAAATATTAGTTTCCTCTCATGGAATATTGTAGATAGGTATATTTTTAGAGGAAAATGTATGACATCTGGTCAGCCTGATAAGAAAGGTGTCAAAATACCTCTTCATTATAAAAAAAAAAAAATGCATGAAAATGATTTTCCTGTTGAAAATGACATTTAGAGACAGATTTTAGTAAAAACATGGTTTGGAAAGCAAAGGTTCTTTCCAGATCTCAGTTAAGAGAATACCCCAGTGTCCTACTCTAAACGACATGCTTTCTTGTACTTAAAAATGGAGTATCAGATAAAAACTTATGGTTTACATTTTAGACCATACACTTTTATAAATTTTTGCTGAAATTTAACATGGCATGTGTCCAACATTGCAAGATCATGCAGAACATTTCCATTGCCCCCTAAATAGCCCCTCTTCCATCTATTCTATTCCTCCCACCCCTACACCTTGGGGCCCATGGCGACTACCAGGCTTCACTCCTCGCAAGACAAGATTCATAGTTACTTGAAACAACACTGAGGGCTTGACACGCTGATCTGTCCTCCCTTATTAGGAACCGCCCATGCTCTCGAGAGATACCTACCCCTCTGTTTGAGAACATATCAGGCCTCTCCAGGATGGTTGTCCAACTCCTTCCCACTCATTGTGTGGGTCTCCACCCACTGATACAACACAATATGACAAAATGATCACTCGCACATTCTTTAGAGGACTGCCCCAGATGAGCCCTGTCCCAAATGCACCCCCCCCATACTGGTTACCCTAAACCAGTAACCCTTCCTTGTCATGTTTCAAAAGAGCTTTCCCAACATTGATGTTTCGACCACATACCCACCAATCCCCAGTGTTCACCTGCTTCCTTCTCCAACCCACCCCCATTTCCATGGACCTTCCAACCCACCTTCCCCACCTTACCCCCCTGTCAAACTTGCACCGCCAATCCCAATAGTATCACTACACCCCTGTCATATCCCTTCACTGCACAACTAGTCACATCCACCTTATTATAGATTTCACCCTTATGAGTGTTGGCTCACAACTTTCTTCTCCCTTTCTATTTGCTGTAACTCTGTCTTCCATACTCTAGCTCTCAGAGTCTGCTCCATTTGCTTAATTCATATCAGACAGAACCATAATGTAAACCACTTACCTGGTTAGTAGCTATGTTTCAATTTTTGTACATCAGTTTTAACAAATGTACCATCCACACTTAAAAAGGTTATTTATGCAGGAAGAGGGAAAAGGGAGAGGATGTTGGGTATTTGGGAGTCCCCTATATTCTGTATGCAACTTTACTGTGACCTAAAACTTCTTTGAAGACGAAATGAAAAAAAAGTAAGACACTAGGGAAAAATGGAAGAAAATGTCACTGTACATACAGGACAACAGATAACAGAAAGGCAAAATGTCAAAAAATATTTGTTTTAAATATTTGTCATTATTTTTTAATACCCCAATTTTAAAATTTTAATTTAGTTTTGTTTTCCTAAATTATTATGTTTCATTTCTTATGTTTAAACCTATCATTATTATTTCATTTTCCTTTTAATTGTGTTTGGTGATATTCTTGGCTTCATTTTGGACCACAGAAGGGTTACAACTGTGTCAGGGGAGGATCATTGTTTTGGGAAATCAGTGATGGGGGATACATGGGTGGAAGTTCACCTGGGCATACATATAAGTTATATAAATGTGTTCAAATGTTCATGGGGCATTGTCACAGTGGGTAGAGATTCACACAATAACCAAAAGAGTATTGAATTCCCATCCTGGGGAGCTCTGCCACATTCTCTAATAGAACAGCAACAATCGCCCGAGTATAGGGGTAATAGCTATTGAAGGAGGATGGTCCATTGATGGGCCCTTGATATTGATGACTATGCTTATAAGCCTTTGCTCTTGAAATTGCAACTTAGCCTAGTGTTGTAGGGTGCCTAAGAGTTACCTCCTGACAGCCTCCATGTTGTTCAAATGTGGCCTCTTTCTAAGTCAAACTCAGCATTTAAATGCAGTAACTTCCCCCCCAGCATGGGACATGACTCCTGGGGATGGGACTCCCTGGCACTGAGGGATTACTACCATGAACCAACTAGCAATACAACTGGAAAAAGACCTTGAATAAAAGGGGGAAAAGGTAAAGACAAATGAGTTTATATGGCTAAGAGACTTCAAAGTGAGTTGGAAGATCATCCCAGAGGTAACGCTTATGCATGTCTCAGAAGTATCACATAGACTGCCAAAACAGATACTACTCCAAATAGTGGGGCTCCTGAGTTGAGTAGAATCAGCAGAGCTTGAATGATAATTAGTGTCTCATATGAGACTGGAGAAGTCCAGAGGCAGAACATGTGCTTGTAAGTAAGATTATGAGGTTTAAACTTAATTCTGAGGAAGATGAAAGCCATTTAAGGCTTTGATGCTCTCACCATGCCCTTGCCAATATGCTGCTGTCCCTGTCCATTTAAAGTCACAAACGACCAAGGAGTAACAAGAGATGCACACATGGATCACCAAGTTCTATGCAGAGTCCTCCCTGCCTCTATGGTGTAACAGCAAAGGTCCGCCTCATAATCAACTCACACATCCCAGACAAGATAACCAGGTTCTTGTACAAGCATACTTCGCTTTATTGTGGTTTGTTTCACCGCACTTTTCAGATATTGCATTTTTACAAATTGAAGATGTGTGGCAAATCTGCATGTAGTAAGTCTATTGGTACCATTTTTTCAACTCCATGTGCTCACTTCGTGTCTCTGGGTCACGTTTTGGTAATTCTTGCAATATTTCAAACTCTTCATTATTTTCCTATCTTTTATGGTGATCTGTGATCAGTGATATTTGGTGTTATCACTGTAATTGTTTGGGGACCCCATGAACCATGCCTATATAAGACAGCGAACTTAATCAATAAATATTGTGTGGGTTCTGACTGCTCCACTGACTGGCCAACTGGCCATTCTTCTCCTCTGTCTGCACCGGTACTTCGTCTACTTAATTCATTACTTCTCATTGTATAAGGAAAAGTGAACCTTTTTTGTTAGGCCAGTATAAACCAAATTTTCTGTTAATTTTAGCAGAATGCATTGCTAACTGATAAACTAGAAATCATGCTTTTGGTTTCAGTCTTTGGTTTGGTTTTATTTTCAGCTTCAGAAAGTCTTTCTTGGGAGTGAGAGGGTGCTTCCTGTTTCATTACTGAAGTTTATTCCAGGAGTTATATTGTAATGAGCATATGTTTTGATTGCTCTCCACCTCCTCCCTCTGCATGCTGAATTCTTTCAACAAGTGTTGAGTTTTCTTGATTTCTGGTCAAGTCAGTGGTAGGAGATACATAAGGACTAGACTCCTGCTGCAGTTCCTCTGATGTCTGTTTTCCATACTCCTTGTATTCTCCGTTCCTTAAAGTGCAGTGAGACTCAACATGCTCATTCAGTTCCTTCTTTTGTTTTGAGAGTCACAGTGACCTGGGAAAGTCATGCAAGTCCAATGACAAATTTTGATTCTTTGCGAATTCACAAATTTTTGTAGTCCATTTTCATTTCATTAATTGCTGCTACAATGATAATTTTCTAGCACTTGCCTGGCCCACAGGATTGAAAACCCTGGACCAATTATTTTTTACCAAGAGGCCAACAAAGCCTTATAGAAACCTCACATAAACTCATTTGACTATGGTTGCCAGAAGCTCCTCTGGCTAAGGAGAGACAAATAGCTTGACGAAGAAAAATAAAGAAGAGAAACACTGGCTCTACCTGTTTTACTTGTGTTTTTTTTTTCTTTTTTTTTTTTT
>JAQZBX010006465.1:0-53108 GCA_029593785.1 Cabassous unicinctus | reverse complement strand
AGGAAGCCAAGAAGCCTGAACCCTGGGCAAATGTCGGCAGCTGTCTTGCTCCAACACGTGACAATGGACTTTGGTGAGGGAAGAAACTTATGCTTTGTGGCCTGGTAACTGTGGACTTTTACCCCAAATAAATACCCTTTATAAAGACCAACCCATTTTTGGTATTTCACATTAGCACCCCTTTGGCTGACTAATACAGATGTGTAAGATGATATCTCATTGTTGTTTTGATTTGCATTTCCCTAATAGTTAGTGATGTTGACCATCTTTCATGAGCTTTTTAGCCATTTGTATTTCTTTTTTTTTTGGAGAACTATCTATTCAAATTTCTTGCCCATTTAAAAAATGGGTTGTTTTTCTTTTTCTTTTTGAGATTTAGGATTTATTTATATATGCTGAATATTAGGTCCTTATCAGATAGATGGTTACCAAATATTTTCTCCCATTGAGTAGGTGCTTTTTCACTTTCTTGACCAACCCCTTTGAAATGCAAAGGATTTTAATTTTGAGGAGGTCCCATCTATCTATTTTATCTTTCATTGCTTGTGCTTTATGTGAATAGTTTATGAAACCATTTCTTATTACAAGATCTTATAGATGCTTCCCTACATTATCTTCTAGGAATTTTATGGTCTTGCCTTTAATATTTAGATCTTTAGACCATCTTGAGTTAATTTTTGTATACGACAAGAGATGGTGATCCTCTCTCGTTCTTTTGGGTATGGATATCCAGTTTCCCAGCAACAATTGTTGAAGAGGCCATTCTCTCCCACTTGAGTGGGCTTGAGTATTTGTTGAATAGCAGATTATATGCAAGTATGTATATCAGAAATCTTAATTCGGTCCCATTAGTCAGTATGTGTAAACTTTTGGCAATACTATGTAGTTTTGATCACTCTAGATTTGTAGTAGGCTTTAAAGTCAGGTAGTGTGATTCCTCCAATTTTTCTTTTCTTTTTCAATATGTTTGTTTTTTGCCTATTCAGGGCCTTTGCCCTTTCAAATAAATTCCATATCTAGCTTTTACAATTCCACATAAAATGTTGTAAATTTTATTGGGATTGCATTAAATCTGTAAATCAATTTGGGTAGAAAGACATCTTAATGATGTTTAGTCTTCCAAACCATTAACAAGGAATATTCTACCATTTATTTAGGTCTTCTTTGAACTCCTTTCACAATTTTGGGTAGTTTTCTGTGTACAACCCTTTACTCCTTTTGTTAAGTTTATTCTTAAGTATTTGATTCTTTTCATTGCTATAGTAAATGAAAATTTTTGCTCATTATTGGTATACAGAAATGTTACTGATTTTTGTATGTTGATCTTATATCCTGCCACTTAATTGAACTTGTTTATCAGTTCCAAAAACTTTGTTGTCTATTTCTCAGGGCTTTCTATGTATAGGATTATGTCATCTGCAAATAATGAAATTTTATTTCTTCATGCCTTTATATCTTTTTCTTGCCTAAGTGCTCAAGCAAATACTTCAAACACAATGTTATATAAGAGCAGTGACAGTGGCATTCTTGTCTTTTCCTAGATAATAGAGGGAAAGTCTTCAGCATTTCACCATTTAATATGACGATAGTTTTGGGGTTTTCATACATACATTTATCATGCTGAGGAAGATTCCTTCTAGTCCTATCTTTGAAGGGTTTTTATCAAGAAAGGATGCTGTATTTTGTCAAATGCTTATTCTGTATCAATAGAGCTGATCATATGATTTATTTTTTCTTTCAATGTGTTAATGTAGTGTTATACATCGATTGATTTTCTTATGTTGAACCATCCTTACATACCAGGGATGAAACCCATTTAGTCATGGAGTATAATTCATCTGAAGTGTTGTTGAATATGATTAGCAATTATTTTGCTGAGGATTTTAATATCCTGGTTCATTAGAGAGATTTGTCTGCAGTTTTCCTTTCCTGTGGTATATTTATGTGGTTGTGTTATTATGGTGATGTTGGCATCATAGAATGAGTTTAGCAATGTTCCCTAAACTTCTATTTGTTGGAAGAGTTTAAGCAGGATTCATGTTAGCTCCTTTTGAGAATGATTAGTAGAATTCACCTATGAAGCCATCTGCTCCTGGGTTCTTCTTAACTGGTAGGTTTTTGATGACTAATTCAATCTTGTTATTTTGATTGGTCTGTTGAATTCATCAATTTCTTCTTTCATCAGTGTATCCACTTGTAGGTTTCTACATGCTTTATATGTAAAGTTTAATTAGTCTTAAACCTTAAACCCAAAGGTCAAGCAACAAAAGAAAAAGTAGATAAATGGGACCTCCTCAAAATTAAACACTTTTGTACCACAATGGACATTATCAAAAGGAGAAAGTGCAGCCAATTCAGTGGGAGAAAATATTTGGCAATAATATATCTGATAAGGGTTTAATATCCATAATATATAAAGAGATCATATAAGTCAGTAATAAAAACATAAACTAACTGATTGAAAAATGGGCAAAAGACTTGAAAAGAACTCTCTAAATAAGAAATACAAATGGTGAAGAAACAATGAAATAATGTACAATATCACTAGCAATTAGAGAAATGCAAATCAAAGCTACAATGAGATATCATTTCACACCCATTAGATTAGTTACTACTAAAATGTCAGAAAACTGTAAATGTTGGAGAGGATGTGGAGAGATAAAACACTTATTCACTGTTGGTGACATCCACTGAGTGTACACTTTGGATAGAATGTACAAGGCATGGTACTGTATAACACAGTGAACCATGTGGTGGAAGATGGACTTTGGTTACCAGTTCAAATATGAGTATGTTCTTTCATGAGCTATAACTAATGGACAATAATACATAATGTTAATAACAGGGGGTGTATGGAAAAAATATACCAAGTGTACACTATGGACCATAGTTTGTGGTAATAGTCTGATCATATTCTTTCATAATCTGTAACAAATGTTCCACAACATTTGTTGAAAAATTTCCTCCATTCCCTCTCCATTCCCAAAATTTTCCTGAGACAATCAATTTCAAAATTACAGTTTAGTGTATTAGAATAAACTGAAGACAAACTAAGGACAAATATTTTCAACTCTTAAAATACATCCATAAGAAAAGCCATAATATCAAGACTATGACAATATATGTCCAAAATATTGGAAGGAATCAACAAGGAAAAAACCTTGTTAAATTTAATTTCTATATGACAAATATATTCTGCAAAAAGAAGCCAAACTAGACATTCCAAAAAAAAATAGAGTGAACTTTTCAGAGCTACAGGACAGAGTGAAAAGTAATAGAGAGCCTTACAGCATAGGTTGAAAACTCCTTTTATTATGTCAGAAGTGGAAATGGCTCAGATACTATGATTACCTGCCTGGGAACATATTGAATCACCTGAAATCTTAATCAAAGCAAAGAGAAGATTTGCAAAGCTAGTGAGTTGGATATTAAAATGTTGAAATAAACAGCACATTTAAGAGGAACAGACATTTAGAAGAAACAATACAAGAAAAGATTCATTTATAAAATAATAAGAAACCATGAAGTTGTCAGAAATACATTTATGCTAAAAGACTAAAATGGTAAGCTAATCTTGAAGTAAAAAAGAATATTATTGAGAAATTGTAGGTCCTCCTCTTGGGGAAAAAAAAGCCATATTGTCTCAATGATATCAATTCACCCTAATTAGTTGATATATGTCCTATGATTCTCAATTAAAATATAAGTTCTGGAGGAAAATATGGTGAAAACTTTGAGACACTGCCTAAGGGGATTTTTCTGACTCAGGTTTGAAATATAAGAGACAAAAATAAATGAAAAATTATACAACTAAATTAAAATAATTTTTCAAGAAAACATAAAGAATTAAAAACTGGCAATTGGGCAAAATATTTGAAACTCAGGTTAAACAACAGATAATGGTTCTTATAAAAATATTAATATCAAGAACAAAAAGTACAATAATACAACAGAAAATGAAAAAATCATGTGAATAAAAAACATATGTATTTTTACACATATCAAATACAAATAACCCTGACTCTTAAATACATAGGTTAAACACCATATTTATTTTTAATGAAAATATTAATTAAAAACATCCAAATATTTCTTGCCTATCAGATAGACAAAATCCAATATTTTGAAAAATGTCTCTTAATAAACTGCAGAGTAAATGCCATTCTTTCATGACTGTTGGACATTAAACATGGCTGCTGGAGGTACAAATTTTACAGTTCCTATTGAGGACAATTTTTCAATATGTATTAAATTAATTAATGCATTTTTTTCTTGTACTAAAAATTAAACATCTGAAATTATTCATATGGACACACACAGAGATATATACGAACACATACACATACATACACATTCATATTTAAAATATTTATATAAATTTATTTGTTACAGTCCTGCTTGAAATTTCAGGAACTAGAAATATTCAGAGTGTCCAATGTTGAGGGTACTTTTAAAAGAAAGAAAATTCAAAATATTTAATAAAAAATAAATGCTCACTTTATCCTCATATCAAATATACTTTGAAATATATATATATGCATACACCCCATTTATTTCTGAATCTTTACCTTTATATGGTGTTGAATTTGAAACAAGTGACAGGTTTCAATTTTAGTATAAAATGGAATTATATGAATTAAATCACATGTTATTTTAATCATATAAGATATATGAAATTGTGTTGAACAAAGTTTGAGTGAAGTGTACCTGGGGATTGGAGGAATGTGAATCACAAAGCTTTGAGTTTTTCAGTGAGGCCAAGGAAACTTCCTTAGGAAAGATATGTATGAGGGGGAGATCCTGCAGGACAAGTGCACAACCATTTTTTTAGGGTGGGGAGTGTATATCTAGTGGAATGAACAGCATATCCAAAGATTTTCTTAGGAAGGAGCATGGCAAGTATATGTTGATACGACAAATAGTTTGGGTTTAAGGCTGACAATGGTAAGGAGCATGGAAATAAGAGAAGTAATGCAGAGTCCCTAGGTCAGGATTAGCAGTTTAGTTTATATTGCTAAACCATGCAAAGGTGTTGATCAGTTTTAAGAAGGAAGGAAACAAAATATATTGAATGTTAGAACAGGTTCCCTCTGGTTAGACCATGGAATTTGGTTTGCAAGATGATGTAAGAAGTAGTGGACAGACCCATAAGGAGATTACTGTGGCATCCAAAATACAGATATGCATAGCTCAGATTCCAGTATGGGTCTTGGAGATGGAATCATGATAATGTAATCCAAAAGAATTTGGTAGCAAAAATAAGCAATAATTAGTGATTGATTAGCTATGAACAATGATAGACTGAGGTAACAAGGAGATTCTAAGGTGTTGATTTTCCCAACTCAAATAGGTATGAGCCCATTACATAAGATGCTGTTATTATTAAGTTTTAGTTGGTGGTAAAGTAAAGCTGAGTTTAATTTTATACATGCTAACTTCCACAGTTAAATCCTATATTCACAAGAATATAATCAGTGAAACTGACAGATATTCTGCATGAAAATTCAGTACAGCAGCATTTTAAAGGAGCATACATGAATACAAACTTAATATTCAAAATATAAATAACTTTTATTTTAGCAAATTTATAACACAGAATAACAAACAGCCAAACAAATCATATTGTTAAAAATAAATTATTAACATGGGAATTTACTTAAATACTTATAAAAAGTGAAATTTAAAAAGTAAATATATACATGCTTATTTAACCCAACTGGTAAAAATGCACATCCCAAATTATTGTCAAGATTTAAGAAACAGTAAAAAGATATTTTCTTCTCTTGGTAGTATTGCTTATCTTTAGCTTTCAGAAATGTCTTCGAATAATATCTCCTTTTATAACCAAAATAAAATAAAATATATACTTTTTCTCTTGCTTTGACTCATTTTCTCCTGAAGTTTACATTTTGTTTTGTACTATTATTTTATGAACATGTGATTTTATTTTATTTTATTCATTCCAAAATTCAGAATCATCAGCTTTAATGCTTACATTCTAAAGAAAATGTGATAACTAGTTGTATTGCCAAATTTCCTATTTCCAGTGAAAATACCATTATTGCATTTACTGCATTTTTAAAAAATTCTATGAATTCACAAAAATAAAATATCAGGATGAAATGAATGGATGAGAGAATCAAACTTCTTTTGTAAGTTTTCAAAGTGGAATTGATTTTGTGATTTTTAACCTCTGAGTTTGATGTAGGTTGCCCACCCACAGGTATTGTTTTGCCTTAGTAAAAGCAGGAAATATAGCATTTTAGAGAGGTGAAGGTGGCAAAGAGAAAAGTGAATTCAATATGAATATATTAACATATATTATCCCAACGATTCACATGTTGGAAAGATTACCATTAACAAATTAAGGAAATCTCCCTTCATTTTGAAATATATGCAGAATTTGCCGTTCTCTGATTCAGAATATTTCACTTTTATTTTGTTTGTATGTAGTTTGTATATATTTTGCTAGTTTGATATTCTGATGGAAATAGAATGTTTAAGAAAGATGTATGGCATAAATTTCATATTTATAAGTAGAGGTAATGTTGAAACAGTATTCGTGAATTTGTACCTCTTTTGAAATGAAAACTTACTAGGCAATCAAAAGATATTTACTATAATTTTAATATATACCTATTGTCATAGGCAAAAATTTCATATGAGAAAATTTTCAAACAATTGCATATGCCACAGGCTCTTGGCTTCATTTTAATCTTTTATCATTAAAATTGAATGTTTAGGGAGTAGATGTGTCTCAATCAGTTGAGCTCCTGCCTCCCACAAAGGAAGTCCTGAGTTCAATTCCCAGTCTCTCCTGAAAAGCCAAAATGAACAACAAACAAATGAAAAAGATACAGGCCATTATATATTTTGTCATAAATTTGTGGGACAAAGTGCAAAGTATAATGTAAACTATAATCCACACTTAGTGGCAATGCTCCAATATGTGTTCATCAATTTTAACAAATGTACCACACTAATGAATGATAACGTTAATGAGGGAAAGTGTGGAAGGCGGAGGGAGTGGGGCAAATTGGACACCCTTATATTTTTTATGTAACATTTATGTAATCTAAGGCAGTTAAAAAAATTAGAAAGTATTAAAAATATAGATAATATATCAAATAGTATATCCAAAAAATAAAATAAAAAATATAAAACAAGTCAGGGAAGCCAATGTGGCTCAGTGGTCGAGGGCGGCTTCCCACATGCGAGGTGTCGGATTCAATCCCTGGCCTCCGGTGCTGCAAACAAACTAAGAAACAAAAATTGATTATTTAAAATCTTGGTAGCTTAAAATAGTGCTTCTTAAAATTTAATTACTGTACCAATTATCTAGGGATCTGGTTAAAAAGGCAGATAGATTGTCAATCATGAGATCTAACCTGTGGCCTGAGATTGTGTGTTTCTCAAAGGCTCCAAGATGGCCCTAATGTTGCTGGTTCACAGATGACATTTTGAATAGGGAGGGTCTGGGGCCAATTCAATGAAGGACACTCATTTTTAAAAGATGGATTGGCAATCTTTCTTCCAGCACCCTTACTTTCCCTTTAGCTCCTAAACTGTACTAAAAAGCACTGAAAATTGTAAAGCTTTTTTATTCTCATAGGAGGAAGACACATAATAATGGCAATTAATTATATTTTTATACTCTAAATTCAAATAATATCTGCTGAATCAATTGGCTGCATGGAAATCTAAGGGTTTATAGTGTTTTTGCCATGTTAGATATCCTATCTTGTACTCTATTGTTCTTAGTTTTGCTTTATTTCCTTCCACTTATTAATCATGGACCCATTTATTCATGTTTTTTTATTATAAGAAAAACCTGATTATCTGATATTTTTGTCTATTCTTATATGTATATGGTCATAGGCATAATGAAATAGACAATGCCAAGGATTAGTGCACAGTTAAATAATTTCTGCTTATTGCTTATACAGTGAGTACATTTTTTATTTCCAAAGAGTTTTTATTAGCCCATCTGCAAGATTGATGAGCACAGCTCCCTTTATCAGAATCTATTTCTTTTTATGGATCAAGGATGATGCTAATGCATTTATTATGCAAATATTCATCTGACACATTATATGATAGTAAACTGTATTATTTTCTGATTGTGAATGCCTTCTTGAAAGGGAACTTGTGATATTTCTCTTTTTATCACTATGGCATTGCACTATGGTATCATTAAACAAAATAAGTATAGAATAACTGTTTGAAAGTAATTCAAACTGAAAACTAAATTTCAGTGAGATATGCATATTATATGGTTATCAATTTCATAATATAATAATTTTCAATACTATTTTCAAATGTAGTTTGGAAACTCACTCTACATTGCTCCGTTAAATGGCTCTCTTAAAACCCCTGTGTGTTTCAAGCTACAAGCAATCCCTTTCATGTTAGAACTTTCCTTCACATCCTTGTTTCTCAAGGTGTACTCAGTAGGCCCCATGGAGAAAAATAGTTAGTACTGGGTTATATAACCTGAAAGAGAGATGGTGACCACCTGTGAAGGCATGGAGCCAACAGTTTAGGCACTGTAGCCATGGTGTACCAGATTTCTAAGGACAAATTCCTTAAGAAAATATATGTTGGTGTCTGGAATGTGGAATCCATGAGAACATTGTAAATGATGAGGACATTCTCCATGAGGGGTATCAGGTACACAATGAGCACATCACAAATAATATAAGCTGCCATTGGGGAGCACCAGAAAATCAAAGAAAAACGAGCCCCTTCACTGTTCTTTGGTTTGTTACACCCATGTTTCATCTTCTTTGTTATGGATTGAATCAATAAAGGCCTGGAAGGTGATAGATAAGCAAGAACAATAATTGGATATTGTCATACTCATTTTTTAAAGATGATAATGAATCTCTAACAATAATAGAAAATAATCCTTGAGGGAAAAAAATGGCATCATTCCAAACATTGATTTCTCTCATTTGATTTTCAAAATAAATTTCAAAGGTAAATATTCCCAATAATCCACATTTCACAGATGAAGAAAATGAGGGCATAAGCAGCTTTCCCACAGTTATAATACTCAAGTGGGGGGACTGATTTTGAAACTAGTAGCAGATTTAAAAGACAACAATCTACACTAATACATGCAGTATTGTTGTGTGGAAGAACATGGCATTGTCCCATCATTGAAACATGATGGGAAAATCAACAACATAAAGCAGGCGAGAGGCCAGGAAAAGGGCCTCCTGGACTGGAGCTCCTCAGCCATGTGAGGAACTCCACTGAGACAAAGCAGTACAAATACTTTTAACTATGTGACCCATGATTTATGTCATCAGTTGATGATGGGGCAATGTCATATTCTTCCACATAACAGCATTACATGTATTAGGGGTTGGGGAGACCAGTACATGGGTTAAACTCTATTAATCATGGACCCATTTATTCATGGTTTTCAGAAAACAAAACAATGACTAGGATTCAAAATATACATGAAAGAGTTTTTGGTTTTAAAAATTCTGTTAAATTTCCTAATCTTCTACTTGTTTGCTTTAAGAATCGTTATACCCAAACATATTCCCACAGTAGTTAGGAATAGTCAAGCAAATGGATTTAAGAAGAGTTAGAAATCTTTTGAGGAAGAGCAGATTATCAATAGAGATGTTAGAATATGTGTTCTTTAGTGCCACAATATTCAGATGATAAGTATAAATAATTTTCATAGTATTCATAAAAATATTATATATGTAAAATATTTTTATTTTACTTTTATTTATCAAGTCCCTGAAATAAAGTCACACACTTGAACAGTGCTATATCATGAAAAAAAAGACAGCTGAACTTAACATGAAGTCATTTGAGTTCATGTCTACATTATATTGTTTTAATCATTTATGGAAGTTTTAAATAATAAAATTCTACTGAAAAACTATAGGCTTTAAACCACATATTAAGTCTCTCTATGGTGTACTGCGGATCCAATATATAAGATTTTAAGATATATATAAATAATGGAAATTATGAATTAGACCTATTTAAAATGTCAAGTAATATTTGTGTGGTTAGGGTATACATTTTCTTGTATTTCTACAACAAGCTATTTATATTAATCCCCTAAAATATGCTAAGGGTTATGTCATACTTGTTGGGTTAAGAAAAATAAAATTGTAATATTTGCCAGTTATACAACTGTTCAAATATATTTTGGTTAGCAATATACCTAAACTCTGTAATTTAGGTAAACTGCTTGGATGAAACAGCTTGAAATTTTTTTTTCTTTTTCATTATTTTGATTCTCTGATTCTTTAAGAGAAACATTAAAATTTTTATTATTTATGTAACACCAAGGATCTAAGGGGTTTCTTATTCCTCTTATGAAAGGAAAATTGTTGATTAATTTTCTCCCAGGAACCAATGCAAAAAAGTTAAATTAACTATTTGAAAAGAATATAAGTAGAGCTTTGATAACAGAATCGAGCCAACATCATTCAATGTTGACAATCCCTTTCCTTTTCCTAGGACATATCAAGTTTACTTAATTTTACCTGTAACAAATTAAGATTACAGACACTTCATATCTATACTAATTTAGGTGTGATTGGAGGGTAGAAAAATTAATTCTAAATCAATTAATATTTTTACAAACATAAAAATAACGGAACTGTTAAAGCAAGAAAATTACACGTAACTTTTTATTTATTTTGTGGTTTTAATTTTCTCTTACATGCTAAATGAATGCTTGAGGAAGTATATTGTCTCTGCTTATGGAAATACCTAAAGTCATTTTTAAAAAGTGCAGTTATTTGGCCTACATCACCATTAATTCCAAGACAAGTGCAGAAAAATATGGATATTTCCACAGCTATATTCATGGTCTATATTTATTTTTTGGCTATTTCTTCTGGAATGGAATATTATTATTTAAATTTTCTTGTAAGTCCATCCTGTCAGTAAGGCTAAGTATTGGAGCCCATACAGCTTTTGACTGGACCAGAGGGAAATAAACTAAAATATCTCCTCACTGCTGGAAACTTGGGTTCCATTATTCTTGACCCTGTATCATAGGCTGTCGCAAGGCATCTATGCTGTAAATGTCACATACTCTGTCTTTTTTTTCAGATACCTTTTCTTCCTTGTCACCAAGGTGCTGGGAAAGCCATGCCCTCAGATCCCCTTTGTGAGAACTATATTCTATCTTAGGGCTTCACATAGGCTTCCTGAGGGATTTCTTTTGGTTTGGGTCATAATGGTCTTCCCCTGGGAGTAAAGAAAGAGCAAAGAAACTATAGGAGATATTAGCAATGTCTCCACAGGTCCTGAAGGAAGAGCCTCCTAAATGGCTTCATTGGTTGTAATTTTCAGCAATATTCATGCTTCAAAAGATGATTGCAGAATAGTCTTCCTCTTTATAGCCAGGGTCCTCTAAGGAAAGAGAACCAACAGGAGTTATACATACATATCATAATGTATATAATATATACAATATAAATATTATGAGTTTTTCTTTTAATTAAAATTGGCTCATGTGACTATAGAGATGGGCAAGAACAAATTCCATAGGGCAGGTTGCAAATGAAAGATCCAATGAAACTTCCTGATGAATTCCCCAGGAAAAGCTGGACAGCTAAATTAGTGATGGACATTCTCCCATCTGACTGCTGAAATCATCACTTCTCATTTTAAGGTCTTCTACTTGATTGGATTAGACTTTATTCATTGTTGAAGGAAATCCCTAAATTGATTATAGATGTAATCAGCCATAGATGCAAGCACTTTACTGGTGTTTTAAATCCTCACAGTAATAGTCATGCCAGTGCTTGCTTGACCAAACATCTGTACACCATAACCTAGCCAACTTGACATTGAAACTTAAGCATCACAATCCATGCCATGTCAAGTTGGCAGCAATGCACGTCTCTTTAAACCATATTTAATCTCTAAATAAAAATAATAACAGTCATAATTTCACCTAACAATACTCAACTACCTGCATACAACTGAAAACACTAAATTTCCCTACAATAACATGCAATTCCTTGGGTAACATTCAATCCTAAATTTGATATCAGATAACTTAAATATAAATCACATCACTTAATAAGGGAGTGTTAATATACCCTTGAGGTAAGACAGTGAAGTTATATTGCTGGCCATACCAGCTGAAATCAGACTGTTTCTGGTGGTCTTTTTAAATAGCTATTGAATACAAAAGCATTTGCCAAATAAATAGCTGCAAACCCGGTACCAGGGGATGTGCTGACTTTCTCAAGAAATAATACCATATCTGGAAGAGCAGCAATTGGAGTTGTCACCTGGTTCAGTGTATGATAATCCACTGTTATTCTACAAATCTATGTTTTCTGCACAGGCCAAATAGGAAATTGAATGGGCATGTTGTAGAAATCACTGCCACTGCTTCCTTCACGTCCTTGATAGTGGCACTAATTTTTGTAATCCTTCCAGGAATGTGGTATTACTTTTGATTTTGCTAGAGATAGGCAGTTCTAGGTGATTCAACTTGGCCTTTCCTACCATAATAGCCCTCATGCTACAAGTCAGGTAACCAATGTGAGGATTCTGACAGTGACTGATTAGGCCTATTCCATTTATATATTCTGGGCTAATAACCACAGAATAGTTTTAAGGGCCCACTGGACCCACTGTGAGACAGGTCTGAACTAAAATTGTATCAATCACCTGACCTACATAAGCCCCTACACTGACTGGTAGAACACAGTGATATTTTGGGTCTCTTGGAATTAAAGCCACTTCCAAGCTTGGTGTCTAGTAATCCCTTAAATATCTGAACATTTCCTTTTTCCCAAAGCATAGTTTCCCTGGCAAAAAGCCATAGGTCTCTTTGGAGAAGGCCAGAAGGAAGATTAACAATAAAATTTTTGGCAGTGTAGCAAGATCCTTCCCCAAGGGGACACAACCTTCCCTTCATTCAAGGTGTTCTGTGTCTTTAAACTGTCTCAAGTCTGGGAATTGATTAAGGGGACATGGCTCTCTATTTTTGTAATTCAAGTTAGTCTGTTGTTCACTGGACCTAGAACTCTTTTACTTACAATGATCAAATAAGAATTTAGTAGCCTGCCCATCTATTCCTTGTCTAGATAGCCCATGATCTAACAGGCAACACCATAGGTCTCTTCGTGTCATACTTTTCTGGTTACTGCCTTGACTCTGCTCTCCATTATGGTATCCAAACCCACCTTGTCTTTGGTAATTAAGTGCTGCCACTTGGCTTCTGTCAACCTGTGATTGGATCACCCCATTCTGTTTAAGGTTCCAAGTTCAGTGACAGCAGTTCTCCCATTGATATCTCACCTAAGGAGAAGAGGGATCACACAACTCTTAAGGGATAATGGAGTTAGTCTCACAAATTTATTCTCACAGTCCTGGTGAAAGGTGTTTCCTCTGGACATTCCTGGGTTAAGTGAGCAGATCTTACATGATACAACCCATCTAACACTCCAAACTCTCTAAGTTTTTGAATCCATTCATCTATATTATGCCAGGGAAGTTCTGGCATTTCAACTTCAGGTAATGTAGGCCACCTTTTGGTCCATGCTTGGGCTGACCACCCTGACCAACTCTTAGAGCACTTTCTAACCCCTCAAGCTACAACAATTTATCCAGAATCTTTGTTTAGTGTGTCCATTTCAATAAATTCAGCCTGTTCTAACTTTATGTTCCTTCCACAATTATCACACTCACTTAATATCCATTCCCACAAATATTCCCATGATTTCTGTCAGTGTATATTGGAAAATTCAGGCAGTTCTTTTGTAGTGTAGTATACCTCTTAATACGTCACACTTTGTACCACACCTTTTGAGGCCTGATGGGAATTCAGTATAGTTATAGGTGTAGAAGAAAATAGGGGTGTTAGGGGTGAGTCATTAAAAGAACTAGAAGTGTCTTTTAAGACAACTTTCTTAGGACATTTCATTACAGCTTCATCTGGTGAAAAAGATTAGGCAGCATCTGCGGTCTTTTTCCCCTGGGAAAGTATTTATAAGTTCATCAGGCTCAGCATGGTTAATCTCTTTAGGTGGTTGGATGGCTTATTCCTTAAGGCAAATTAGAGATTGAGGTGCTGATTTCTCAGGGTAGACATTACAATTTATCTGCAAAGACTCAGAAAATTTAGCATTTCAGTGTATCCACATTCTTCATTATCAACAAATATATCCCCAGTTCAATTATCATGAACAAATTCCTTTCCAATGAATGTTGATCATATCAACAGTGATCATAGTCATTATAATAAATTTTTATCAAATTTAAATACTAAAAATTGTTATAAAACTTTTGAATGAAAAATATTTGATAATAAGAGAAAAGTGATAATTTTATTCCATATTGTTAATTATCTTTCATGCATCTTATTCATGGATTTTATATTTTGCCTTTTTTAACTATTTGCTTTGATGCCAATGTATAGTTTAAATGTAAGGAAAATCTGGCTTCATTAATTTAATTATATCATTTAATATGCTTATTAATTTTGTTTATAGTGATTTATCAAATCAACACTATGGGTGTATCTGGACAATATCATTGTGATCATTAGGAAAATGTAAACCTAATCCACAAAATTAAAATTTCTCAGTCTTTTCTATTTTCCTGTGAATACAAATATTCATAAATAATCAAATTTGTAAGTGTGGAATTCATTATTTTATGTATCTGTGGTATTTGTCTGATAGCATTTAAATATATATATGACATGCATTCATATCAATTTAAGTATATGTGACATTATATTTATGTAAAGATGTACCTTGGCAGTTTTTGAAAAAATATTCCACAGGCTTTTTCAAAAAGATTTGTTGATTTTTAAAAAAACTACTTATGATTTATTCAATCTTATCAAAACCTTAACTTTAAAAAGTTTATATCTTCAAAATTGTAAACAATATTTTTTAAATTTTAATTATCTGTCCACCACTATAGTTTCTCTATTTTATATAAAAATGAAATTATATCCTTTTTTGAAATAAAATTTATACATTTTTTTAATCTAGCTTTTTGAGTTTGAAAAGGTAAAGTTCATGGAATAAAGTATGAATGCTAGTTTATTTCCAAGGTTTTCTTTTATTTTCCATGCCCCAGGCCTGAATCAGCTGATTCTAGAAGGAATTCCATATCATATTTGTGGGTAAAGTTACTTAGAACCCAAGATGTAAGCTTTAGGAGTATTGTTGCAGTTGGAATACCAATCCTTTGAGGCCCTTTCAGGGTGTACTTTATATAGGCATATACAAGCATAGCCAGCATCATAGCTTCAAAATATACAAAGCATAAATTAAGTCAAATCTATAAGGAGGCATAAGAAATACACAATACTAACAAGAAACTTTAAACTTACTTTTATTCATAGCTTTTGGAATACATGAACAAAAACTGAATGAGTATATGGAAGATGTGAAAAACATACAGAATACATTTTATCTAATTGGCATAAATATAGCACTGTGCCCAATGATGATACAATTGTCACTTTTTCAAAGTCACATGGAAGGGTTATGAAAAGTATACATTTGCTGTAGATTAAAGAAATCACAAATTTCAAAATATTGAAAAATCTGAAGTATATGTAAACTACAATGGAATGAAGTTAGACATCTATAACATGCTTATAGTCATAGAACTCTAGCTTCATGAGTATTCACTATCAATGTTGGACAGAATTCTCTATAGAATAGTAAAATAAGGAGCTAACTTCCTGAATGGAAACTAAGACAACATTCTTTCTAATGGACATAGAAGCAAAATCCACAACAAAATGTGAATGGAATGTAGAGACATTAAATGGATAATATTTCATAAAAAGAAGAATTAATCCACATATATAATGTTGTTTAACTTTTGTAAAAGCATTCAAAATATTTCACTACATTAACAGAAATAAAAGAGAAAAACCTATTATCATCTCAATAGATGTAGAAAGGCATTTGACAAAATCCAGCCCAATCAATGAAAACCCATATTAAAAACCTAAAAATAGACCATCTTTAATCTCAAAAAGAATATCTATAATAAAACCTGTTTCCAACATTATAAGCAATGTTGGGATTTTGAAAGCTTTCCACCAGCTATGCTATATGGGAATGACTGCTACTATCAATGCTATTCAATTTGTATTGTTGTGACTCAATTGTACAAGAAATAAAGACACATAGTAAATGGAATATGTAAAAAGGAAGACAAAATTGTCATTATTTCCAAATAACAAACTGTATATCTAAAAATTTCAAAATAATCTATAATCTATTAGATTTAATAACTCATTGCAAATTGGTTTGATGGCCAATAACAAATCAATTGTATCTCCATATTCTGGAAACAACCAAATAAAAGATAGAATTTAAAGAAGATACCACTTACAACACCAATGAAGCTATCAAATAACAGTCATGAAACGTGTTTAAAACCTCTATATTGACAGTTACAAAGTATTACTGAAAGAAGTTAAAGAAACCTTAAAAAATAGTGGCATATATCACATAGAATATAATTTTTAAAATTACATTAACTCTAAATTATTCCATATATTAAATTAAAAATAACTCCTCTAAAGATTGCAGGGTTTATTAATGTGAGTAATTCACAAACAAATTCTAAGTTCATAAGCAATGTGTCAAAAAGGGTGAAAACCAACCCGAATTAGAAGAACCAAGCAGGAGGACTTAAATCACCAAGTCTGAAGAACTATTTTGGGATCGATTTCTTACACAGTATGTTAATGACACAAGGATAGATGAATTAATCAGTATAACTGGTTAAGGAGTTCAGAAGTATATCCACAACTATGCAACCATATGATTTATGGAAAAGCAGACAGTGTGGTGCAGTAGGTCAAATGATGACCTTTTTAATGAATGGTAATTTGTGAAGTGGTTACCCATAATGAAAACAAAAATCAGGATTCCAATCTCACACAATAAAGCAATATCAAATCCAAATAAATGGAAGGTATAAAAGTTGTAGGTAAAAATAAATAAATAGATGAATTAACTAAAAATAGAGATTTTAGAAAAAATATATAAAATGTAATTTGTGGTTTAGAATGGTAAGAATTTTGTAAACAAGTCAGATTAAAATTTAACCTTAAAATAAAAAAAAATAAATGGGTCTATATCAAAATTAAGAAATCTTTTTCTTCATAAGACATCAGTAAGTTGAAAAGTGGTAATCCAGAATGTGGAAAAATGTAAGAAATCTCCTACCAAAAACTGAGAAAATGATAGGTGAACAAAATAAAAATTATCCAAAAGCTTGAACACATAATTCACAAAAGAGGATGTACATAGTAAACATAGAAAAGTGTGCTCTTCATATCCAGGTTCAGAAAAATGTAAACAAATCTATTACAAGACATTGTCACCACTTACAAGAATGGCTAATGTTTATATAACCTATATCATCAATTGTTGGTTAAGATGTAGAGCAACAAGAAATATGTACCTTGCCAAGCAAGCACCTTGGAAATTTGGGTCAGTTGCAACAAAGACTGAATATATTCTCAGTTTATAGCCCAGCAATCCCCCCACACAAATGTAGATATGCCTTACCAAAAGATACATACTCATTTATGTCTGCACTATATTTAGCAACAACAACAAAAATACTACCCAAAATAACACCAAACCTAACAATGACAAATGCATTGTGGCATGTTCACACAATGAAATAAAATACAGGAATTGGCAGAAATTAAATACAATTATGGTAAACAAAAGAGATGAATAGCACCAACATAACATTCTGTGATAGAAGGAAAGACAAAAAGAGGTAACAAATATAATTTCATTCATATGAATTATGCAAATGTGAAAATGATATGTTCTGATGGAAGTCAGGAAAATGGTTATCTTTTGATATGGTATTGACTAGAAAGACCTCTTGGGTTCTAGTACATTTCTTAATCTGGGTGCCAGTTACATAAGTGTTCTTGAATTGCAAAAATTCATGAAGCTCTCATTTTTAATGAGAACATATTTTAGAAGTTTATTAAACTCAATACAATTATAAAATCATCAATCTTAAAAGGGAAAAAACCAAGGGGATTAAAATTCAAGAGAAAAAGGTGAAATCAGACTTTCACTTGTAGGATTTAGAGATATAGACTTTAAAATAGCAATAGGTAGAAATTCCATTATTTAGCCATACAAGACTTATTGGTGGCATTATAATTGAAATATGTCAAAAGATTTAATAAATATCTTCTCATCTCTCCTCTCTCCTCTCCCTTTCCCTCCCATCTTCTCCCTCTCCTCCTCTCCTCTTCCTTCCCCTTGTCTCCTCACCTCATCTCTCTTCACATCTCCTCTTCTCTTTTCATTTTACCTTTTACAATGTACTCTATTCCATTTTTTTGCAAGTTTGATTTCACAGGCCACTACTTGGTAGCAGTACACAGTAAAGCAGAGGTCTAGAGCAGGAGCTGACAAACTTTTTCTGTGAAGGTCTGATAGTGAATATTTTAGACTCTGCATGCAAAGAAGTCTCGGTTGCAGTTAGTCAACTCTGTCATTCTATAACTAAATCAATCATAGTCAATTGGTAAACAAATAACAATGATGTGTCCCAATAAAACATTATTTGCAAAACAGGTTATGGGACAGATTTGGCTCATTGGCCAGAATGTTCTAATCTCCCTAACTTCTGATTCAAATCATCTAGATGAAGAAATAATTTTGCCGATTTTAGACTTACATGTATGAATCTATATATCTATATAAATATATACAAATATATACATTCAAAAATCGAAAAATATTTCTATGTATTGACTTGAAATAAAGGAAAAAGTACATGCTAATTAATAATTTCTAAATTTTAAACCATGGCATTGTGATAAAAATAATCATATCATAGTGTTGAATCATCATTCACGTGACTCCAAGCAGTACCCAATTAAAACTATGCTACATGTTTTCATGTTTTCATTATATCTTATAATAAACATTATTATAATTAGTTTGATAATAATATCTGACAGTGTTCTAAAGTTTATGTGTATATATATGTATATATATATATATATATATACACAATAATTTAATCCTAACAACAGTCCTATGACCCTAGAGCAATTAGTATTACTTTCTTTCCTGAAGTGGCATAAAGAATTTTCTACTTTGTCAGTAACTTCATACAGAGAAGCCCTGTTATAAGGGTGAGAGGACTAACCATGAACTATTTGATCTCTTCTCTGCCATTTTAGCAGGAAAATTGTTGACAGCATCTGAGAAGACCTCCCAAAACACAGAAATGGGATTGGTGGCTGGAGGTCTGCCAAACATGGCCCAAACAGGATCATCACTCTCTTTCCTCAATCCCAGCTTTTCCTTTACTACTCTACCACTCTCTCATAGGACAGGATGCTGGGAAATGGCTTTTAAAAAAGAAAATTAAGTTGAACCAAAGGCATTAATTTAGACTTAGTCAGTTTGGGGCACTTATGAAGAGAAACAGCTTATGAGAAGGAGAAGGAAGCATATAAATGGAACTTAAGTTAGTCCTCAGTTTCAGTGTAAAATTTTTCAGGTACTCTCTCACATTATTTTTTCAGCGGAAGCTAGTCTTGCCACCTGAGTTAACCAAATGTGTTGAATGTCATTTTTCCTTGCAGAATGTGAGCAAAAAGCAGACCCTTTCTGGTTGGATACCACATACAGCCTTTCCAGAATCATAAAAAAGAAAAAAACAAAGTTTACCAGACAAAATATGGGAAGCCAGGCAATAAAAATGATTTTTAATTGTGGAGATTTGAAAACAAATAAATTGCTTCTTTACTTTTTTATAATTACTTTTTTTTTAATTTTAAAGAAGATTTAAATTATATAAATGTTACATAAGAAATATAAAGAATTCCCATATGCCCCATTTCCTTCCCCTCCCACACTTTCTGACATTAACAACACCCTTCATTAATGTGGTACATTTGTTACAATTGATGAAACATATTGAATCAGTGCTACTAACCATGGACTACAGTTTACATTATAGTTTATAGTTTGTCCCACAAAATTTTGTAAGTTATGACAAAATATACAATTGGACAGCCCGCACCCACACCCATGGAGAGCTGACGGCCCATGCCTGTGGAAAGCTGGCACAGCAAGTTGACACAACAAAGGGAGACAAGCAGACACAGAGGAAACATGTAGTGAATGGACACAGAAAGAAGACAGCAAACACAAGGGGCAAGGGGGGAATAAATAATTAAACAAATTAATAAATATAAAATAAAAAATATATAAATCATAATATATATATATATACACACACACAATCGCCTGTATCTATTACTGCAATGTCATGCGGGATAAAATCAGTGTCCCAAACATTCCCCCATATTATTATTCCCTCTTCCATCCTTCAGAACCTCTGGTGGGCACTGCCTTTACATTAATGATAAGAGTTCTTCCATTACTAGAATAATAATAAATCAATAGTAGAATAGAAATAAGTCTACTTTAGTCCATTGATCCTTCCCCAATCTTGAAGATTTTAGCATGGTGATGCTTGCTCTGCTTCTATCTGAGAGAGCGCTTAGATCTCATGGGGCAGATGAATGGAGCTATCTTGCTTGCAGTTGCAGACATTCTCTGTTCCTTGGGATGACCATTGTCCATCATCATCTCCTTGTTAGTTGTCCTAGGTGAGTCCAAAGAACTGGAGAGCAGGTTTTGCAACTCTGCTGAAATTCAGGGCACAACTGGCACATGAACAGACCAAAGATTTAAGTCCCTGGGACATATATTTATCAAGTACAGTGCTAATTATGAGTTCAAATAAAAGGGGCAGAAGAACCCAGTGTAGAGAACCTATAAACAAGTCTAACTCTGTTCCACCAGGGAGCATAAATTCCAAAATAAGGCCCACTGAAAGGGTGCCAAATGCCTGAGCTGTTTGCCCTGCTTATAGTTTCTGAATATCTCTAGAGCCCTCAGGAGACCTGTTATTTGAGGTACTGTTTACTGTGGCAGTAAATGAGGTCCTGCTGAGATTGGCATAAGCGTAACCTCTGGAATGACCTCTAGAATCACTTTGAAATTTCCTAGCCATAAAAACTCACTTGTATTTACCATTTTTCCCTTTCAGTCAAGGTCTTTTTCCAGATGCAATTCCAGTTGGTGCTTGGTAATAATTCCTCAGTGCCAGGGAGGTTTATCCCCAGAAGTCATGTACGACACTGGTAGAAGTTAGTGTATTTATATTCTGAGTTTGACTTCGAGAGAGGCCACATTTGAGCAACAAGGAGACTTTTAGTAGGTAACTCTCAGGAAGTATATAATACTAGGTTAAGTTTCAATTTCACAAGAAAAGTTCATAAGTACAATCATCAATGTCAAGGGCCTGAAATAATGGTCTGTCTTCCTTCACTAGACCTTGCCCTGGCACTTGGCAGATTCTTGACGTCCTATTAGAGAATGTAACAGAACTCCCCAGGATGGGAATTCAATATTCTTTCAGTTATTGTGTGGACTTCTACCCACCGAGAAAATGTTTCATGAACATTTGAACATATTCATATGTCTTAGAGGCATGCCCCAAATAACCCCTTCCCATGTGTCCCAACATCACTGACACCCCATACCAGTGATCCTCCCCCACCACTGCTGTGACCCTTTTGATCCAAAACATCATCAAAAATGAAGCCAACAAAATAACCAAATAAAGTTAATAATAAAATGATACAATAATTTAAAAATAACTAATAAAATACAAAAAATTAAAACAGTTTGAAATAGTAAAAAATTTAGACATTGTGTCTTTCATCACTATATTATCTATTGTCTTGTATGTACGGAGACACTTTCTTCCAAATATTACCCCGGTGTCTTATTTTTTCACTTTATCTTCAAAGGAGCTTTAGGATACAGAAAAGCCACATTGAGAATACAGGTGATTCCCATATACCCCCTTTTCCTCTCTCCCATATTGATAATATTTTACACATGAATGGTACGTTTGTTACAATTGGTGTACAAATATTGAAGCATTGCTACTAACCATGGTCAATGGTTTACATTGTGATATACGTTTTGGATTTTACACTTTTATATGTTTTGACAAAATTTGAAGTGGCCTATTTCCATTATTGCGAGATCATGCTGAACAATTCCAATGCCCTGAAAGTGTCTTGTGTTCCATCAATTCTATTCTTCCCTCCCCTTCCCTCAGAGCCTATGGTAATCACTAAGTTTCAATATTTGAAGAATAAGATTCATAGTTACTTGCAATAATATTGAGGGCTTGACATATTGGTCTGTTTTCATTTTTTAAGCACTGCCTATGTTCTCAAGGGATTCTTTTCTCTCTAATTGAGAATATAGCAGACTCCCTAGGATGGGAGTTTGATATTTTCTTGTTTATTGTGTGGGTCTCCAACCACTGATATAACACACTATGACAAGATGAACACTTACATATTCCATAAAACCCTGCCACAAGTGCAGCCTATCTCATATATGCCACCAAAACTGACACCCTACAACAGTAACCCTCCCCTGCCATACTTGCCAAAAGAACATTTCCAACATTATAGGTTTAACCACAGATCTGGAAAACCCCAGGGGTCATCTGCTTCTTCTTCAACCTTCCCCCCAGTCCCATTGATAGTCCAAACAAACTCCCACCATACACCCCCTCACAAACAAGTTCCATCAAACCCAATCATGTCACTGCACCACTGCCATGCCCATTCACTGCCCAACCACATTATTCCACCTTATCATAGATATGACCCTTCTTGACATTAGCTCACCACCCTCTACTTGTTTTCTGTCTCCTATAAACCTATCTTCCGGACTCTATCTCTGTAAGTCTGCTCAATTTGCTTAATTCATATTAGCAAGGTCATGTAATATTTGTCCTTCAGTGCCTGGCTTACTTCACTCAACATAATGTCTTGAAAACTCATCTACATTATCCTGTGTGTTAATACTGCATTCCTTCTTACAACTGAGTAATATTCCATTGTATGAATATACCACAGTTTGCTTATCCATTCATCTGTTGATGGACATTTGTGTTGCTTCCAACTTTTGGCAATAGCGAATATTGCCACTCTAAAAATTGGTGTGCATCTATCTGTTCGTATCCCTGCTTTCAATTCTTCTGGGTGTATACCTAGCAATGGGATTGCTAGATCACATGGAAGTTCTATAGTTATTTTCCTGAGGAACCACCAAACTGTCCTCTGTGGGAACCCTTTAGTTAAATTATTCTTGAAACAGTTAACACCTGCTTTGTTTTGCTGCACAAGCACAATACTGCTGCTAGAGAAAAAGCTGCTGTTATCAGTTCCTGCTGAAAAATTATGAGAGCGTTCATACTTTACACTGTTAGTTAGAGCTTGCTGCTTTTCCATTATCTCCTGTGCAGTTTGGAACTTTCTAAGCCCCTACACGTACAGCATGTCCTTGAGCATGCCTACTGAAGTGGCTGAACTGTATATATACTGGAGCAGAACAATAAATGGGGTTTCCCCTCAAAAAGAATACTAAGCTTCAAAGTGTTTTCATTTTCAGTTCCACGGCAGTCCTCCACAATGGCTTTACCATTGTACATTCCCACCAACATTGAATAAGCTGTCCCTTTCCTCCACATCCTCTCCAATACTTGTAGTCCTCTGTTTTGTTTGTTTTTAATAGCTACCAGTCTAATGTGTGTAAGATGATATTTCATCGTAGATTTCATTTCCATTTTCATAATAGCTAGTGATATTGAGCATCTTTTCATGTGCTTTTTAGGCATTTGTATTTCTTCTTTGGAGAAGTGTCTATTCAAATATCTTTCAAGTTTTTGCAAGTGAGTCTGACATTAAATTATAAGACTATTTTAATAGTGTGCATTGTTTTCTTATTCACCATAAAACATACTTATCTAATTCAATATCCATGCCTTCTCTACAGTTGTGAGACTTGGAGAAGTCTGCACAAATATTTTTAAAGAGTATATTTTTATAAGAGAGGTTGTGAACTTATCAAACAATTATGGACATGTGAGGAATTTTCATATAAAACTTCTCTAGCAACACACTATATTTTTGCAGAAACTTTCTTATGGATTATGAGATAATATCATCAGACAATTACCACTAACTATGGTATATAGCTTGCATTTGTTATATTTTTTCATACACCCCTTTTATTATCACAGTACATGCTTGGCATTGATGCAAGAATATTGCAGTATTGCTGTTAACTATATTCCATTGGTTATATTTCCATGCTTCTCCATATTCTTACCACTTTGCAATTGTGATGTACATTTGTTATAGTTCATAGAAGGACAATTCTCAGCCACTATGTTACTCATCCACTATTTTACTCATTCCCTAGGTTATTCTCTAGCTTTCTTTCAATTGACATTTGTATCCTTACACTACACTTTTCAGCCACAATCCCATTTATGAACCAGCTGCATTAGTTCTACTCACTATATTGTGTTACCATCAAATTTATCCATTTCCACACTTTTACAGTCAAGTTAATTAATGGTAAATATCAGTAACCCTTCTCACCTTGCTCTTTTAAAATTTTAATTGACAGATTAGTATAAACATAACACCTGAAATGTTAATTATACATTTTATTTCATTTCTCTTATTATTTTGAATTACAGAGTTTTCATCACTCATTAGATATTTGAGTTAAACTTGTATTCAAGATTCAATCGTGTGGGAAGCGGCTGTGGCTCAATTGGTTGGGCTCCCATTTACCATATGGGAGGGCCCGGGTTCAATTCCCAGGGCCTCTTGGTGAAGAAAAGGCGGCCTGCATGGCATGGTGAGAAAGATGATGCATCAATAGGAGACAAGCAGACACAGAAAAATGCACAGCAAATGGACACAATGAGCACAAGCAGCAAAGGGGGAATAAATAAATAAAAATAAATCTTTAAAAAAATAAAGTGGCTTAAATGATTTATGTTTAAAAAAAGATTCAATAGTGTAACTTTTGCAATATTGATTCAACAAAGAAGTTGAGAGAGGAAAATACATTTTCTTAGAAGTCAGAAATCTAATTCTAGATTGTCATGTATCTTCTATTGGCAAAACTTATATATGAATTTGGATGGACTGTGAGAAAGTAAGTCAACTGCATAGAAGGAAGAGTCCATATGATTACCTCATTTTATATACAAATTGCAAGTTTGAGAGTCCCCACAACCACTGTCAAGGTTTCGTAACTTGCTAGAAGGTCTCCAAGAACTCACTGAAAGCTGTTATATTCACTATCATAGTCTATTTACTGGGATAGGATACAGATTAAAGTTGGTCAAAGGAAGACACATAAGACAGAGTTCAGGAAAAGTACCAAATATGGAGCTTCCTGTCATCCTCTCCCCAAGGAGTCAAGAGAGTGTTATATCCCATGAATTAATGTGTGGCAACACATATAGATATTGCAAACAAATGAAAGTTCATGTGAGCCTTGAAGTCCATGGTTTATGGGTTTCTGTCATGTAAGCATGTCTGATCTCAATCTACATTCACCAGCCCCTCCAGAGGCTGACTAATACTATATAACCCAATGCCACTAACTAAATCACATTTTTATCACTTCTCTGACCCATGGTCCACAGGTCAACAAAGACACTTCTATCTGCCATGACATTCCTAAGGTCTAGCGATTACCTCCCAGAAGCCAAGGGTAAAAGTCAGACTTCTCTTTGGATATGGTTTAATTGTATACTAACAAACGGTAAGAAACACAAAATACTTTTTTGCTTAATTTCTTTTTTTCCCATTAATTCCCTTTGGACAATATTAAACAATATGAACCTTACAACATGTATATAAAGAAATAAAGGGTAACTATATATCAGTTCAATGATAAATAACATATTTTTCTATATTTTGAAGATGTGCAAAAATTTTAACAGGGCATATTTGAAAATTGTTGCTAATATGGTGCTTATACATTTTAGAGGTACCCCAAGTTACAGGCAGACAAGCTAGTACATTTAGATCATATTTATTTTGCATTTGGTAACTTTTAAAAACAGTAACATATTGAATAGGAGATAACATTCAAGAGAAGAGATTTCCCAGAAGAAGGTAAAAGGAAATAGCGTAGCAAAGAAATTTAAAATTAAACAGAAAGGAATCTAGAATAGATTCAAAAAGAAAAGAAATAATATAACAAATAGTTTGTTGTGAGGAATTTTCATTACTTCCTGAGACTCAGAATCTTGCTTCATAATTTGGTCAGCAAAGTTGCAAGATACAAATGCTCATTTTGATTCCAGGTATTCATCAATATATTAATTTTATACTTGATTGGAGCACACAATGAAGGGTTAATGATTAAGTTAATATCTCTTCCAAACATAATTGCACACAAACAACAACAATACATAGAAACACATGCACAAATTCACAAACACAACACACAAGCCTGTCCTCTTTTTAAGTTGAAGAACAACATAGTGGCATGTTATTAATTTAATTTATTTAACTAGTTATGTCACCTCAGTGACTCAAACTGTGTTTAAAGTCCAAGCCTAATGTTTAAACTTCTAAAAATTTTGTCTTCACTAATAAATATGAGAAGGTGATGATCTCATTGCATTTGGGAAGACTATACTGTCATTACATGAGCAGGAATATTTCCACATTTAGTCCATAGGGAAATTAACTTTCCTCCACTTTATCTGCCCTTAATTCCATTTCCGTGGTTATTACGTTCTTGCTTGTAGTAAGAGATTTGTTTGCTGAATTATTTAAATTACTATATCCATGTATTGTCAACAACCACTCCCAAATTTTTTTGAGAATTGCAAATAAATAGTTGTACAACTAAAAGTTAGAATGTGTTAATCTGATTATTACCTGATTATGTTGCAAATTTTAATCAGAATCAAGTTAGTTTCCAAAAGATTTTTAGCAGAGACTACACTAAACCAATTTCATAATTATGAATTCATCTCTGTTAACCCCATTACTTCTCTAGGAGAAACATCTCAAATTCGAAGTTGTGAAAATAATATATTAGTGGTTAAAATACATACATATTATTTGGGAAGAATTACATATTGATTTTTAATAGAAAAGTTGTGGGTTTACAGACCATAAAATACAGGATTCCCATACACCATCACACCACCAACACTATGCCTTGGTGTGGAACATTTGTTAGAATTGATGATAGTACTCTATGGTAATTATACTATTTTTTAACAGTAGTTACCTTTGTTGCAATTGATAAAACATTATTAAAATAGCACTATTAACTATGATTCATAGTTTATATTAAATGCATTTTTCCACTCTACCTATAATTAACATATTGTATTAGCATAATATATTTGTTATACTTCATGAGAGGACAGTCTTATACTTGTACTATTAACTACAATCCTCATCTACAAAAGGGTTACACTGTCTTATGTTTTATCTTTTAATTATTATTCTAGTAACATATATGACTTAAAGTCTTCCCTTTTAACCACATTCACCTATATAATTTGGTGCTTTTATTGCACTCAAGATAATGGGCTGCCATCACCATCATCCATTTCCAAACCCTTATAATAAACTTAAATAGAGATTTTGTACAGATTAAGCATCAACTCCTGATTCTCTAACCACAATCTATTCCTATAACCTATATACTGCATTCCAATTCTATATGTTTGCTTATTATAACTCATTCATAACAAGAGAGATAATGCAATATTTGTCCTTTTCTTTCTGGCTTATTTCAGTCAGCATAATGTCCTCCAGGTTCATTTAAGTTGTAGCGTGCATCAGGACTTCATTCCTTTCTATGGCTGAATAATATTCTTTGTATAAACATGTATTATACTTTGTTTATCCATTCATCTGTTGATGGACACTCAGTTTGCTTCCATCTTTTGGCAATTGTGCAATTGTGAATAATGGCCCTATGAATATCCATATGAAAATATCTGTTTGAGTTCCTAATTTCAATTCTTCTTAGTATATTCCTAGAAGTGGGATTGTCAGGTCATATGGTAATTCTCTATTTACCATCCTGAGGAATTATTAAACCCTGTTCCATAGCATCCACACCATTTTATATTGCCACCAGCAGTGAATGAGTGTTCCTATTTTTCCACATTTCCCACACTTGCCGTTGACCTTTATATTTTACTAGTAGCCATTCTAGTAAGTGTGAAATGATATCTCACCAGGATTTTTAATTTCATTTCCCTAATAGCTTGTGATATTAAGCATTTTTTCATGTGCCTTTTACCATATATATATAGATATATATATATATATTTTGGAGAAATTTCTATTCAAGTATTTGCCCATTTTTAAATGCTTTTTTAATGTCTTTTTATTGTTGAGTTGTATGATTTCTTTATATATTCTGGATATTAAAACCTTAATGGAACGTGGTTTCCAAATATTCTCTTGTATTGTGTTTGTTTTTTCAATTTAGTTACAAAGTCTTTTGATGCATAATTTTTTTAATTTTCAGGAGGTCCCATTTATCTTTTTTTTTCTTTTGTTGCTTGAGCTTTAGCTTTAAAGTCCAAGAAACCTTGCCCAATGAAAGATCCAAAAGATGCTCTGCAATATTTTATTCTAGGAGATTGATAGTCCTGGTTTTTATATTTGGTTATTTATATACTACTTTTTTAATATGGTATGAGATAGGGGTCTTCTTTCTTTCTTTTCACATGGATAGCTAATTCTCCTAGTTCTACATTTTGAAGAGTCTATTTTTTTCTCAATTGAATGGGCTTGATAGTCTTTTAAAAATCAATTGTCATATCACTACCTTCTTGCCACCATGTTTCCGCATGAGAAATCATCTGAATCATGGTTTCAAATGAGATATCATTATTTAATCTTATTGAGCTACCCTTGTATGTGATGGATCTCTTTTCTTTTGATGCTTTCAGGAATCTGTCTTTGTCTTGAACTTTTGACAATCTCATAAATATGTGTCTCAGAGTAGGTATGCTGGGATTTATTGTGCTTGAAGTACATTTTGCTTTCTGGACATGTATGTCCGAGTCCCTAATAATTTTCAGTGATTATTTCCTCAAACACTCCTACTGCCCCCATTTCCCTTCTCTTTTCCCTCTGGATTGTCCATAATACATATGATTGTGGTCTCATTTTGACATTGAATTCTCTGAGTCCCTGATGAGTTTTTTTCCCATTTTTTGTCTATCTGTTCTATCTATGCAAATTCAGATGTCCTATCTTTGATGTCACTAATTCTTTCCTTTGCGTGTTCAAATCTGCTGTTATGTGCTTCTAGTGTATTTTTAATTTCTTGCGCTGTGCCTTTCATCATGTGAGATCTGTTATCTTTTTATGTATGTTTACAATTTCTTCTGTATGTACCCCAAGTCTCTTCTTGTTATCCTCTCTCTCTTTCTTCATTTTGCTGAATTGATTAAGGATATTTGTTTAAATATCATACATTAGTTGTTCTACATCGTGTGTTTCCTCCTGCTTTTTTTTTTTTTAGAGAATTTGTCAACAAGAGTCCTGCCCTTCAAGAAATATTAAAGGCAATTCTGCGGGTTGAAAGGAAGAAACAAGAGAGAGGGTTGGATTAGAGTGTAAAAAGGAAGATTATTAGTAAGAGTACCTAAAAAGATAAAAAAGAAATAAAAATAAAACATGAAACATATAAGGCTAAAGAAAAAATTGCTAAAGTAAATACTGCTTCTACAGTAATAACATTGAATGTCAATGGATTAAACTCTCCAATCAAAACACAGATTGGCAGAATAGATAAGCAAATTTGATCCATGTATATTCTGTCTACAAGAAACTCAAATTAAACCCAGAGACACAAACAGGTTGCAGGTGAATGGTTGAAAAACTATTTTAAAGCAAGCAGTAACCATAAAAGGGCAGGCTTAGCTATATAAATATCATACAAAATAAACTTTATGCAAAAACTATTGTAAAAGACAAAGAAATATACTATAAATAAAAGAGGTAATCTACTAAGAAGAAAGACCAATCATAAGTATTTATGCACCTAATCAGGGAGCCCCAAAATACTTGAGGCAATACTGAACAATCTGAGGTGGAAATCAAAAAAAGTTCCATTTACAATAGCAAATTAATTAATCAAATATCTAGGAATAAACTTAACTGAGGATGTAAGGGACTTTTATGTAGAAAACTACAGTATGTTGCTAAAGATAATCCCATTTTCATGGATAATCTCTCCTATTGTGGCTTTCTTCCCCATAATTTATATTTTTCTTCCTTATGCTCACACACTGCTTTCTTAACATAATTTTTCTCTCTTTTTTTGTTGTTAGAAAAGTTGTAACTTTATAGATCCATCATGCATAAAATACAGGTTGCCCGTACACCACCCCACCAACAACTTGCATGGGTATGGAACATTTTTTAATAATTGATGATAGCACTTTTTTGTAATTGTAATTTTTTAAACAGTGGTTACATTTGCTGCCAATGATGAAAAATTATTAAAATTGTATTATTAACTATCATCTATAGTTTACATTAACTGTATTTTTCCATATACCACCATATATATGGGAGGACTTTAGTGTGTTTATATGCTGAGTTTGGCTTAGAGAGTGGTCCTATTTGAGAAACAAGGAGGTTTTCAGGAGGTAACTCTTAGGCAATATATAATAAAAGGCTAAGTTTCAATTTCACAAGAACGAAGTTTGTAAGTATAAATGTCAATATCAAGGGACTGTCATATTGGTCTGTTCTCCTCCCTGAGGCACTGACCATGTACTTTAGGGTTTCCTGATCTCTATTACAGAATGTAGCATGACTTTCCAGGTTGGGAATTCAATATTCTTTCAGTTATTGTAACATCGTATATATTTTAATGATTACAAAATTATTAGCTGAAATTTGGTAAAATAAAAAAAAAAAGTGAATTCAGCTATGGCTTTCAAAGTTGTCTCATTACACTTTACACCATTGGCCTTTAGAGAACTTGGAGAATTTACTATGCAATAAGTTTGAGTCTGGGCTTCTAGTAACAATTGTTTTAATTAATTAAAGTGGCCTCTTCGAAGAACTGATTTAATCTTTTATAAATTAAAGTAAATAAACATGGAACTGTGTTTTAATCCATTGCTTTTCAACACAGTATTTTGAGACTCTAAGGTGCTATATTTTAGGTATGGAGAATATGGGTAAAGTAATTATAATAGTCAACAAAGCACTCATGAATCTTACACTCTCAGTCACAAACAAATCTCATAAACACATGTATTATCATAATTAGCATACAATGAAATGATAAGTTCTACAAAATAAAATAAGACAGAATAAAATAGAGAATAACCAAAAATACCAGTATTGATAAAATAGTCAAGGAAAGTCTCTCTGAGATAGAAATACTTGAGTGGAGATGTAAAGAAAATGAGAAAGCAGGTATTTAAGGGAGAATTTTTTTCAAGCAGAAAGTCAGTACATGTAATAAGTCTAAGTAATAAATGAGTTTGTTATTTCACAAATAAATGAAAGCAAGAAGGAAAGAAGGAAAGAAGAAAGAGGACAATTTGTGGAGGCTGCAGAGTAGATGAAACACATGCTCTTAAAGGCTCTATTGACTTCAGATTTTGTTTCATTTCATGAGAAATAATTTGAGGGACTTTAGGAAGAGAATGAATTATATTTCAAAAAGATGCTGCCTTCTAATTAAAAGGAGATTGTGAAACATGTTGGGAAATCAAGGCAGGAATTTGAAGTACCAGGTGGAAGCATATTAGATATTATCTTAAAGTCAATGTGCTAAAGCAGAACACATTGGCTGAGAGAATTGAAGATAATGAGACATCAGAAGGCATGGAAAAATTAGAGCAGGAAATAGAAAAGATAAGAAGGACTAGTCAAAACACTCAGGAAAGTTGCAGCAAATGTATAAGAAAAAAAAATGATGCTGGGGAAATGTTCTTCCAATGATGGTTATTTAGTTTATGGAGGCAAATATTCCATTCAAACAAAGAGAAAAATTGGACAAAATTCAAAATAAAAATGCTCTTGAAGAACTCAGAGCAAAAAAAAAAATGCCATTGGAAACAAAAAGGGATAATGATTTGGATTCGGAAGAATACTAAGGAAAGTATACCTATATCAGGAAATGGAAGCCTTTCCCCAAGCATCTGTATATTCTGAAATGGAGATGCACAGAATTTCATTAAGCATTTGAGGAAACCCATAGAGCCTGTGGAGGAAACACTGGCTTTTAAGATTTAGACCTTAAGATTGAGCCCAAAATGACTTTACCTTAAGAATAAGCCAAAACACAAAGTAATACCTGTGCTTCCAGGGACTGAGTCATGTTTGAAAGTTCTCAACCCAATTAGGTTACATGAAATAGATAATGTTCCTAGCTGACTTAAAGGAGTAAAAGTGCACCACCCAAACAAGGAGAAAACAGTATTGTAGGTATTAGTTTGTCTCTTAAATATTTTATGCTCAGCATCCTGCACATGCACACACAAATCCAACCATACAAGAAAATGATACCATGTGATAAAAATCAAGAAAAAAGCTATCTACTGGGGATCAAAGATAGTGAAGTTTTCAGAGATAGATTTAATACAACCATGTTTAAAATCTTCACAGAAATAAAAGTAATGATTGAGAATGTTGGCACAGAACAGAAAATTCTAGAAAATCAACAAATGAATTTTCTACAATGGGAAAATAAAATAACTGAAACAGCACTCACTTGTTGCTTATAACAGCATTTAATAGACAGCAGAAGAGAGAGATAAATCAGAAGAATATATGCAGAATTAAAAAGAATAAACTATGGAAAATACAGAAATGGTTGTAAGTATAAAAGGGAAACAGTAAAATACCGCAGAAAGAGAGGAAAGAGAGAATGTGACATAACCAATAATTAAGGAGATAATGGCTCATAATTTTCCAGTATTTTCTATTTCTTTTATAATTTTCATATAGAAGGCCCCAAAACTAATAATATGCAGTACATGAAAAGACAGGATGGGACAAATAAGCTGTGAGATAGAGAAAATGGAGTTATTCATTTAAGGAAAGTTCTTTCATTTCCCATTGCTTTGTATTTTCACATTTATCATTAATTAGGCTTAATTACATACAGAATTGCTCTGCAAGGAATGGCTTCTTTCATTCTCTTTCTTCACGAATTCTAAGGGGTGTGGAGTCTTTCTTTTTGGAGTAATGAAATTGTTAAAAAATTTTTGAGATGATGAATGTACAACATTGTGATTATACTAAAAACCACTGATTATACACTTTAGATAGAATAGCCAGAAACAGCAGCTATGTACAGTGGAGGAAGCATAGAGAGACTGAGAGGTGAGGAATTTTCTTATTTGTTTATTATTATTATTGAAATAATGGAAATGCTCTAATAATGACTGAAGTGATGAACACACAACTATATGATTAGAGCAAATACCATTGATTGTATACTTTAGATGAATTGCATAATTTATTAATATGTAGCAAAATATTGATTTTTTTAAAAAAAATTCAATCCTATAACTGTAGGATAATAGCATATTTGACTGATGTACTCCTAAAGCCTTAAAAGTACCTTAGCCACCATCAGTGAATTTCATGTAATGAAAAAGGAGCAAAAACCTAAATATATCTTTTAAAATCTGTTCTAAACAAGATTATGACCTCTTAGTAGGTAATTCTCTTCTGCCTTCCTTATTTCCCTTTCCCTCTGGAAGCACTTCAGTTTCTACCATATTAAGGTATAACGAATTTTCATTGTTATAGGTTCCAAATCCTTGTTTGTTTTTGTGGTTTATTCATTCTTCACATCAGAGTTCTTCATTAATTTAAAAAATGCACTAAGTTGTTGGTGTTATACAGTAATTCTCCTGGTTCAAGAGTTAATCACCATTGTCTCCATTGTATGGCACCAACCCAATTTCCCTTTGGCAATCAGCATCAATCCCCCTGGCTAGTAACCTTTCCTGTTTCTATAAGTGAATGAATAAGAAAAATATTGACAGTGACCATCCCACACAAATCTCTTCTCCTCTTGGAAACTGGTTATTCTCAAATGCCTTCAGGTACTTGTCATGACATGAAAATACTGGCTATATATGATAGGTCATAGGAAATGTACATGGTTAAAAGAATAATCAAATTGTGTCCCTGGGATATTTTAAACTTGGACTGACACAATCTGTCTTCATTGATAGATGTGAATATGAAATTTAGGTATTGACTTCATGTTATCAACATGTGAGCATGTTGGGTCTAGTGGGTATCTGAAGAACTTATGCAAAGAGATAAGAGAGATACAAGATAACAAAAAATACCAGGTGCCAGTTGTTTAATGCTTCTATTCTTATCCAGTAATAAGGCTGGGACCTTTAATTAAAAAGTCAACACTTTCCTTGACATTTAAATCTTATTTTAAGGGAATGATTAAAGCAAAAAATTAATTAATTGTAAGTACAATAAAATTTCATAATGACAATGATATAAGGGTTGATGAGGGTTAACTGGTTTGGTTTTTCTTACATTTATAAAGTGGTGAAATTAATAGTACAAATAAATGTCAAGTTTATTAGGGAAGAAACTTTTTCTTTGCAAATGGAATAAAATGAGGACTTCATGAAGAAGATGCATGAACTGACATAAAAGAGAAATGAAATGTTATAGGCAAAATTCATGGAAAAATGTGAGAAATAAATATAGTTAAAATGTATAATAAAAAAGTCAATAACCTCAATAATAGTCAATACTAGGTTACAACTGATGTTTATGTACCTCAGAATTTATTATTTGTTTATATTCTATCATGTATGTGTTGTATGTGCAGGTCTTTCTTACCTGACCCAGAGCTGAATTGTCCCTTCTTTCCAAAATTTCTTTTACAAAATTTCCATACATGTAAATGCAACCAAGTACTACACTCATATAATGCCTACTAGTACTTTGACCATTTTTAACCAGGAACACTAGCACCAACACATATATTAATTACTACATCTACTACCACAAATGTCCTATTACCACCAGGACATTATAATTTTAATGTTTATTTAGCCATCTTAAAACATCATATGTACAGTAATCCTTTCAAACTATTATTTATATCTGGAAATAATATAAATACATAGTATAGTAATCTCCAATTTACAGTATCAAGTTGTGGACTGAGAATTCTCATAGTTGGAATGATTCTCAAACATTCAATTACTTGGACCTCATCTTCTTAAGGAATTCCTGACACTTGGACAAGGTGTACTTCAGTGCATCTTTCATGGATTCATTCCGTAGACTGAAGATGAAGGGATTCAGGAGAGGTGTGATGACACTGGAGAGGATAAAGAGGATCTTGTTGAGATGGAGGGACAGACATAAACAAAGATGGATATCCCATAGCCCATGGAGACCACAATGAAGTGAGAGACACAGGTGGCAAAGACTTTGCGTTGTCCTTCTTCTGAGGGTATCTTCAGAATGGTGGAGATGATATAAACATAGGAAACCCCTGTGAGTAAGAGGGCGCTGATAAGCAGGACAAGGAAACCGAGGAAATATATGAGCTCAATGGCACATATGTCAGCACAGGCCAAATGGAGGAGGGGAGCACTGTCACAGAAAAAATAATCAATTTAATTGGGGCCACAATATGGCAGTGCTGTTTTAAGGATAGTGGGTGGGAAGATGAGGAAAAAATCACCAACCCCAGAGAGGATGACAAGATGGACACAGAGTGAGCTAATCATAATTGTAGGGTACTGAAGGGAACTGCAGATGGCCACGTAGTGGTCATAGGACATGACAGCAAAAAGGATAAACTCAGTGCACCCAGAAAGGAAGTAGAAATAGGACTGGATGAAACATTCACTAAAAGAGATTCTATCCTTTCTGACAGGAATCCTGCCAGCATCTTGGTAACAGTACAGGTCGTAGTTAATATTTCACTGAAAGAGATGTTGCTGAGGAAGAAATATATGGGTGAGTGGAGCCTGTAATTACAAAGATCAGTGCAATGATGAGGGTGTTTCCAAGGACAGTCACCAAATAAGCCAATAAAAAATCAAGAATAAGATGCCCCTTAGTGCTCCAGTGTTAGGTATCCTTATAAGAATAATCTCTGTCACCATGGTCCAATTCCTTCGCTCCATGCTGGATAGGGAATCTCTTCTCTTAAGAGAACCAAGAAAAAGAAAGAAACATGATTCATCATTCATTAAAACAGAACTTTCTAAAAAAGGAAGTAGGGAAATTTTATTCCTTCTGTTTCTAGAAGTTACATGATTGAAAAATATAATATGGTCATGTTTAACTTTTCTTATAACTTCCAGACAAGAATATCTGAAAACCAAATGTTCTCAATAATGATATGTAAAAATCAATTTACCTATTTTAACCCTCACATCCTTATTTTTATACCAAATGTAATTAATTACATTTGTATAATTAATTGTGTGCTGCAGCTATACCTCCATGTTTAACTATTTAGAGTGAACATTACATTGAAAAAAAAAATGCTGGTTGCTGGAATGTAGAAATAAAATTAATTCACTTTTCATCTTTGAGATACTATAATTGGTCCCCTATATAGAATTTAAGCTTCACTAATATTTTCATTAATTTTTATTGTAGTCAATGGAGGTTAATCTATTATGGTAGAACTTTTAAATGACAAATTAATAAATAACTAAAGGGAACAGATATGAAGTGTACTGAACTTTAAATAATTAGAGAATTTTTGGAACAAATTCTAGAACAACCTACTAGTATTTTTATTGATGCTTTGTAATGTCTCTGTAAGTGTGAATAGGTGCATCAGGCATTAATTTCTAACCTTAGCCAGAAATGTCTGCAACAACACTTCTCTACTTATAAGTTAATCAAGAATTGTTCTCACTTTATGTAATTAAAATAAATAGGTAGAGTACACAGAGAAAACTACAAATTTGGAGGTGACATTAATAGATTTGTCATTTTAAATGAAAATTTTAACAATAGAATGTGATTTTAAGAGGACAGGAAAACATCAAAACAGATCCTGAAAACAAAGACAATACAGGAAAATCAACAAGAAAGTTTCTGAAAAATAAAGGAAACAAAAGTAAGAATAAATAATTTCCTGAATAATGAATCACACAATTAAAATCTAATATATGAGGAACATTTGAAAAAACAATGACAGGTAACTACAACCTTCAGAATGAAAGAAAAAAATTTTACTGTATGCAATTTGCATGAAACATATGTAAATCTAATGTATCAAAAAGTAAAAAAAACAGCATTGCGGTATATGTTAGTGGATTTAAAAAATGTATAAGAAGAAAAACAAAAAAAAATGACAAAAAAATTGAAAAATATATAAGAAGCAGATGTAGCAATATAAATAACAGGCAAATTGAGGAAAAAAAAGAAGACAAAGAGGTTAAATATATATTATTGTGTAATAAATTTCAGAAGACAGAAATTCAGTGTATATTATTGAATAACAAATTTCAGAAGACAAAGAGGTTAACCATATATTATTGAATAATAAATTTCCAGTAAACATACAAATATCTAAATTTATAAGTTATGGATTATAACATGTTTGCCAAGGAAGACAATAAAATACAGGAGTAGTAGATAACAATGAAAGAAAATAATTTGTTGTACTCCATTTTTATTGATCAATAGAGCAGAAAGTGAACAGTATTAGGAGTAAAATTAATTTTATAAATGAACTGGGTCAGAGAGGCAAGATGGCATCAGTTTAGGAGGGTACTCGCTGGCTCGCTCTCTGAGGACAGCTGATTGGGGACATGGTCCTGCCCAGGGGTCTGTGCTGGGGGCACAAGGAGCAAGAACCTTGGGGACATCGCTCTGGAGGGAGCTGGATGGCGCAGATTGCTCAGGAGAGATTCGTGAGTTTTCTCCTGCCTGTGCTGGTTAACACAGATGGCTGAGCCCCACTCTCAGGGTAAAAGTCTGGTTTGAGCCACAACTTCTGTCAGCAAACCAGTGAGAGGGAGTGTATTCCGAGAGTGGGTGGGTTCTGACAGAAGGTGGAGCGAGGTTTCCTTTCCATGGATTTGACTGCCTGGACCCCCCTCATAGCTTTGGGGAGCAGATAAGCTGGCTTGAAGCAGCGCAAGGCTGAGGGGAGAGGTGATTCTACTGAGGAAGCCTAAACCTTGAAAATAAAAAGACAAACAACCCATTTAAAAAATGGGCAAGTGACCTGAAAACACACTTCTTCAAGGAAGAGATATAAATGGCTAAAAAGCACATGAAAAAATGCTCGACATCACTAGCTATTAGGGAAATGCAAATCAAAACTACAATGAGATACCATCTTGCACCCATCAGAATGGCAGCTATTGAAAAAACAGCAGACTATAAGTGTTGGAGAGAATGTAAAGGAATAGGAACCTTCATCCACTGCTGGTGGGATTATGGAATGGTCCAGCCACTGTGGAGGGCAGTTTGGCAGTTCTTCAGAAAACTAACAATAGATCTTCCATGTGATCCAGTGATTCCAGTGCTGGGGATATACCCATAAGAATTGATAGCAAAGATACGAACAGATATGTGCACACCAATGTTCATAGCGGCATTGTTCACAATTGACAAAATTTGGAATCAGCCCCAGTGCCCATCAGCATATGAATGGATAAACAAAATGTGGTACATACAAACAATAGAATATTACTCAGCTATAAGAAGGAATAAAGTGATAACACACGGAATAACATGGATGAATCTTGAAGACCTTATGTTGAGTGAAGCAAGCCAGGTATTGAAGGAGGAAAAGTATATGACCTCACTGATTTGAATTGAGGAAAGTGAGCAGTCTCTGAGAACCATTGTCTGAAAGATAGCTTAACAAAGGAGAGAAAGAGAAGAGAAGGTTGTGAGCCATCACCCATATGGACATAATCTATGGTAAAATGATAGAGTATAGTTGCATATTGAAGGATAGGATATGTGTGTAGTGATATTACTGGGTTTGGTGGTGCAGGGTTGACAGGTGGGTAGATTATGAAGGGTGGGTTAGAATACCCAGGATACTGAGGGGAGAGATGGGAGAGGGACTAGGTGTACATCAGATTTGTGGGTATGAGGTTGAAAGTGCAGGAGTGGGAATGCTCTTATGACAATTCAACAAGTAGTGTCACTGGTTTAGGGTGTAGGTTGGGAGGGCATTCAAGATGGGGCACATCTGGAGAAGGCTTCTAGGGAGTGTGTGAGTGCTCATCCTGTCATAATGTGTTGTGTCCGGGAGTGGAGACCCACACGGTAAGTGGGATGGAGATGGAACCCCATCTTTGGGAAAACCGATTCACCCAGAAACAGACAGGTGGCTGTCTCTTAGGAGCAAGGTTGGATCCTAACAGGGGAGGATAATCAGCCTGTCAAGACCTCCTGTAACATGTATTTATGAATCTTTTCATCCAATGAGTCAAGATAGGGGGGTGTCATGTGCCCCAGGGGGATGGGGACATGGTAGAAATCATCAAAAATTATTAAACTGTACTGTCTAAATTGTAAACTACACTGTAAACCATTGACAATGTTTCATAGCTATGTTTCACTATCTGTATAACAGTTATATCATTGCTACCATCTACATAAAAAAGTTTTTGATATGGGGTGAGGAAAGGGGGAGGAGGTTGGGTATTTGAGAGTCTCTAGTATTCTGTGTGTGACTTTGCTGTGACCTAAAACTTCTTTGAAAAATAAATGAAAATTTGGGAAATACTGGGGAGTGAGAGGGGGAAGGTGCCATGGTACAGACTGGACACCAAAAATGCAGTGATAAAAGGAAAAATGTTTTTTAAAATGTTTTAATTTTTTTGTTTTTTCCCATTTTTTGAATGTCCCAGTCCTTTAGTTTTATTTTATTTTTAGTGTTTTTCTTTTTAAGCTTCCACGTATTTTGTCTCTTGCATTTGAACTTATCATTGTTGTTTTATTTTCCTATTGGTTGTATCTGGCTATTATATGGGCTTCATCTTCAGGGAAGGTTTAGATCCCAGAAGGGTTACAATAGGGGCAGGAGAGGATCATTGGTGGGGGGTGTCTGGGATGGGGGTTTCATGGGAGGAAGTTCACCTGGATATACATGAAAGATAAATAAAATTGTTCAAATGATCAAGGGGTTGGGCATGGTCACAGTGGGTGGAGAATCACTCAATAAATGAGAGAATACTGAATTCCCAGCCTGGAGAGCTCTGCCACATTCTCCAAGGGAGCAGCAACGGTCCCCTGAGTGCAGGGGCAGTGTCTGGCAAAGGAGGATTGTCCACTAATGAGTTCTTGTTATTGATGACTAGCCTTATGAGTCTTTGCTCTTGTAATTGAAACTTAACCTGCTGTTATGGGGTGCCTAAGGGTTGCCACCTGAGAGTCTCCTTTTTGCTGAAATGTGGCCACTCTCTAGGCCAAACTAGCATATGAATGCATTATCTTCCCCCCAGCGTGGGACATGACACCCGGGGATAAGACTCCGTGGCAACGAGGGTTTAATACCAAGTGCCAACTGACAATATGATTGGAAAAAGACCTTGAATAAAAGGGGAAAATGTAAAGACAAATGAGTTCATAAGGCTAAGATACTTCAAAGAGTTTCGGGAGGTCATCCCAAAGGTAACGCTTACGCACAACTCAGTAGGATCTCATAGAACATGAAAGTGGATATCACCCCACACAGAGCAGCTCCTGAGGGCCCTGGAGACACCCAGGTCCTATAAAGGGGGGATAGCTCCAGAGATTGATGCCTTATCAGTTGGCTATACATTGGAATCAGTGCTCCTGGGAGTGACAGAGTTGGACTCAAATAAGTCCTCCCTGCACATGGTCCATCAGTCCCTTCGATTCAAACCTATATGTGGTGGTGGAGTTTGTAGGTGTACTTCTAGAGATTGTAGCCTTTGTTCTACCTATGTGCCAGCTGTGTCTGGAATCTCAGCGGAGCTGCAACTCCTACTGTACAACTCAATGGACTCACCAAAGTCACCTGGCGAGGAGGTGATGATGGACAATGGCTATCCCAGGGAATGGAGAGAGTCTGCAGCTGCAGGCAGAATAATTCCATCCATTTTATCCATGGGATATAAGCCCCCTCTCACTTGGAGGTGCAGTGGTCATCACCATTCCTGACTCCTCAGGATTGGGGGAAGAGCTATGGACTAGAGTGGACTTACTGGTATTCTGTTGTAGACATATTGTGAATCAAGCAATGGAAGAAAATACAACATTGAGGTGGAGCCAGTGGCCACTGGATGCTTTTGGGGCAGGGTGAGGGAAAAGCAGTTGTAATACAGGGGCTTTTTCAGGACTTGGGAATTATCCTGAGTGACATTACAATGACAGAAATAGGCCATTTTACATCAGCATATAACATGAGGAACTGTAGGGGAAAGAGTATGGTCTACAATGTAAACTATGGTCCATGCTTAGTGGCAAAGCCCCAGGATGTGTATATACATTGCAGGTGATATGCCACACTAATGAAGGATATTGATGTGGGAGGTTATCGGAGGTGTGGGAGATGGGGAACATGGAAATCCCTGTCATTTTTGTGTAACATTTTGTAATCTAAGCATTTTTTAAAATATAAAATTTTTTTTAAATAAATAAATAAATAAATAAAATGAAATTCCATAGAATAACTAATACCATTTAAAAATCTTATGAGTGTTAAAACAAAAAATTTAAAAAAAGAACTAAACAAAAAAATCTATCAGCTTTTTTAACACACTACTAAACTAAAACTACAGCAACTTTGGAGAAATATCTAAAAATCATAAGAACATTTTTAATATTTCATTTTATTTTTTATGGAAATTGAAATAAGTAAAGTTTCAACTTAGAGAAAATGAGGTTCCAGTGGAGCTTCCCTTGCCTAAAGGAGCTGGATTAGGAGAGTGTGACCATGGAGGCAATGTAAGAATATGTAAAATGGAAAGACGAGATCAGTTTCTCAAATATTGGTATGCTATCAAAAGTGTTACAACTATAATACTGCATGGTGTTACTCAGGAGTTTAGCAAGGGGGATGAAGATAAAGAAATGAGATAGAAATAGAGCTAGAGTTAGAACTAGACGGGGGAGAGAGGGAAGGAGGGGGAGAAAGAGAGGGAGAGTGAGAAAGTGAGAGTAACTGAGTGATTATTCAGGGAAGAAACAGAATAAATACTGTAGGCATAATGTTTTTGAATGATAGTTAAAGAAAGACATGGTTAGGAATAGTGATTACTATAGAAACCAAAGTATTGATGTTATGAAACAAAATTTTCTGAGAGTATGTTATTAAATTAATATAATTTCTTTAAGGCATATTTAAACTAAATATTTAAATAAATCTGTTAGATTGGAGAAGACTATCCCTAGTACCTATCCTTCAAATAATTCTTAGACATTTAATATGGGTCAAGGCCATCTTTGTTTAGGCCTAACATCTAGGTATAATTTAGTAAATATTCCCTGTAGATTTCCAGTCTCATTTTCTAGGACACTCAACTTTTTCCTTAACAATCCCAAACCGTGCTTGATAATATGTCTCCCACGCCTAGTGTAAGGCCCTTCACTGAGGAAAAAGGGAGAGAATGTCCTGACTGTGTTCCAGTTTTCTTTCCTTTGGAATCAGGCTTCAGAGGCACAGGAACAGTGGAACCATGATCCCTTTGCAGGTTGGACTACTATCAAATTACCACAAGAAATTTCCACAGCACAAACCAAGAAGAAAGTCTCACTGAGACTAGCAAGACTTTAAAATCAGGGGCAACTTTGCTAGGAATAAATGCAAACTTGTTTCTTCTCACTCTTGAAATTTTCTTTTTAAGCTCAATGATGACTCTATTCTATAGAGATACATGTACAAAACTTTATTTCCTAGGAGACTTTTTAAAAACACTTCGCCAAAGAATTTCAAAACATGCAAACAACAGTTTTCTGACCTGTCTATACAGCTACAGAGAAAATTCATGAACATTCAAATATGTATGTATGTATGTGCATGTGTAGTCTATAACCATGCAGGTCCACAGAGCTTCAGCTAGTTGCCCTTCAGTGTTGGAGAGACTTGAGTTAAGTTACTGCTCATTTTCAGGGGGTGAGTTTAATGAATGTAAAAGATTATTTCATAAACAGAAATGCATGAATGTGAACTCAGGAAATGTCAAATAAGTTGGTATTAAAATAGCAGAACTATATAAAATAAAACTGAGAAAAAATTGCTCATAATGTTAAATTTTAATTGTTTTAATTATTTAGCAATCACAATTAAATTTTATATTAATACACATTTTACTTATTAGTAATAATTGTGTACATTTGTATTCCCTGCTTTAAACCTTGATATTATATCACATTTTTCATATGCCTAACCATTTTATTCATCTACTGACAACCACTAATGATGATGACAGAGATTTTCTTCCTCTGCAGGATCTGTGTGTTATTATGTGAATCACTAAATAAAATGGTGTCATATAAAGGAATACAAGATATCACTAGTAGACATATAAGGCAGGAGAAAGTGATAAATATCGTTGTGTTAGTGGCAGTTCATGAGGATGGTGAAATATGGTTCTAATTAAACATGTGAAGATGGTGGGAGGGAAAGTGGTTTTGGTTGGAAAAAATAAATAAATGGCTGAAATGATGAAACTATACTTTGAAAAAGAAATATCTAGAAATAAAGAAATGAGACAAAAATTAGTAAAGACTATTTAGTGCCCTTTAATGATAAAAATGATACACATTTCAATACAATCAATACTGTGAATAAATAAATTAGTTTTACATTCAATTGAAATTAGCAAAATTATAATTACTGTGCCTTAAAATAAAATATTTGTTAAACATTTCGTCTGCCTTGACAAATGGACTCCAGATTTATTCTTCATTATTCCCCTTATTATATTACTCCCTTCTCCTCATTAGAAATTCTCAAATATTATGCTAGAGCCTTATTTCTCATAGGATGTTTCCAAATGTACCAGTGCCCACAAACATCATTGTAAGTTTCCTGATATTAGCAGTTTTGATGAGACCCAATTCTCATCACGTTTCCCAATAGTATTCTACAGTCCACAGTATTCATCAGAAGTCCCTCAATATTATTAAGTAGACCACCACCCTCATAAGAAGGTCATTATTATTCTAGGTTCCTTGGACTCCATTTCTCCAGGATGTTCTGAATATTTAACCACTGCCCCATTCCTCATCAGAATCTTCCCAATAGTACATCAGTGCCCTGATTCCTCATTGGAAATTTCCCAATATTATGATACTGCTTCCAATCCCATTGCAACGTCACTGATATCACACCAGTGCCCCTTATCCTATCAGAATTCCCATTACTATTATCCTTATCAGATGTTTTCCATATTATACTATTGTTCCCATTTTTCATCAAAATTCCCCAATATTGCAGTTGTGCCTGCCTCTATTACTCTAAAGGACATTACTATCATTACTAACCTTATACCAATAAACCAATAACCCCATTCCTCAACATATGTATCCCATTGCTGCCATTCATCCTTGAAAATTTCCCAATGTATACTAGTGCCTCCATTGCTCTTTGAAACATTCTTAATATTATATCCATTTTTCTTTTCTTCATTGTAAATATATATATATGATTCCAGTTCCTCCAAGTTTCATCAGATGTTTCCCCATATTATTCAGTGCAACCATTTTCTTAAGATATTTGTGAATATGCTTTCAGTTCAGTTTCCTGATAAAACACCAGTGCTCCCATTCATCTTCAGAATTCCTAATATTATGCCAGGGCTCCCTTTCCTCATCTACAATTTCCCTCATTTATACTATTGTCTTCCTTCACCACCATAGTTTCTGAATATAACTGTAGTGCTTCCATTCCTCATTGGAATTTTCACAACATGATATTTCATCATCAGAATTCCTCTTTACAATACAGTTGTAAGAATTCCTCATTGGAGATTTCTCCTTATTATATATGTGGCCCTAATGTTCATCATATGTTTTCTAGTATTTTACCACTGCTTCCTTGATCAACTGAAGTTCTCCATATGATATCAGTACCCATATTCCTCTTCAGATATTTCTTAATATTATACCAGTGACCTCTTTCTCATTAGAATATTTCCCATAAAACTCTAATGCTTCCATTCCTCTTCAGAAGATTGCCAATATTATACAGTGACTCCCATTCTTTGCCAATTTTCTCCATAGTATACCTGTTCTGTTAGTCTGCATCAGAACTGTCTTATTTTCTGAACCCCCAATCCCAGTCAGAATTATACAATTATTACACCACTATATACATTTCTCATCAGAAGTTTTATCATATTTACTATTTCCCAGATACACCTTATATGTTTCTTCACATTAAAGTAGTCCACCATTCTGTGATAGAAGATTCCAAATATTACAGTGGTGCTCCCATTTCCTTAAGATTTTGTCCAAATGATACCAGTGCTCTTATTCATCTTCAGAAGTTTTCCAAAATACCATCTCTTTCCTCATGATCATCAGAATTTTCTCATATTTTACCAGAATCCCCATTTCTTTGGGAAACTTCATATTGGAAATTTCCCAATACTATATGAATGCCCCATTCCTCATCAGAAGTTTCTCTATTTGTTAACAGCTCCATATACCTCCTCAAAACTTGTCCAGTACTATGCTGTTTCCCCTTCCCTCATCAGAAGTTAACCCACTTGATATAAGTTTTCCCATTCCAATATTATACCAGTACACTCATTCTTCAATATGTTTATCCATATGATACCAGTGAATACATTCTCTTTGAAAGTTTTAATAAATGATACCAGAGTCCACATTCCTAATAAAAGTTGTAGCAGTTTGGCAGTTTGATATAATTATGAATTCCAAAAATAGATATTGGATTATGCTTATAAACTGGTCTGTTAATCTGTGCATGATTAAGGTATGATTAGGGTGTTGACTGGGCCCCATCAGTAGAGTGTTGAGCCCCACCCCTTGGTGGGTAGGGAATCAAATATAAAGGGCATGGTAAAGGACAAAGTTGGAGTAGTTTTGAGTTGGAGTTCTGGTGTTCGACTTTTGATGCTGGAGCCCGGGGAGGCCAGCAGATGGAGGAGCTTGGTTGTGAGGAAGGAGAGAAGGCCCCAGGATAGAGATGAGCCATTTGCCTGAGAGGCTACAACTGACCTTGTGGACAGAGGCAAAGCCTAGAGAGCATCATAGTTTACAGCTGACGTTGTGGAGATAGCAGAGGAGCTGAGCCCAGAGACAAGCAAGCCCTGGGAAGAGAGGAGCCCAGGAAGCCTGAACCCTCACACAGATATCGGCAGCCATTTTGCTCCAACATGTGGCAACAGATGTTGGTGAGGGAAGTAACTTTTGCTTTATGGACTGGTAACTGTGGATTTCTATCCCAAGTAAATACCCTTTATATAGACCAACAGATTTCTGGTATTTTGCATCAGCATCCCTTTGCCTGACTAATACAAAACTAATACTAATACAAAAGTTTTCTGTTATAAAGGAAGACATTTTCATCAGAATTTTCCCAATATTACACCAGATGGTTCATTCCTCATATGAATTTTTCTCATCATATAATTGCCATATTTTCATCAGATGTTTTACAGTTTTGTGACAGTGTCCCCATCCTTATTAAGTTTTCCCATAATGTTACAAGAATACAGTAATCATATTTCTTTTCAGAATACCCCCAATATTATAACAGTGCAACCATCAGTTTCAGATGTTTTGCCATATTATACCAGTTGCTTATATGGAAGTTTCTTAATATTATTTCAATGACTTGATTCATCATTAGGAGTTTCCCTGTATTATATCAGAATCTCAATTCATCACTGAAAATTTCACAGTGTTATATGTCCTCCTTCTTTATTAGAAATTTCAGAAATTTCTCCATGTGTTACCAGTATCACCATTCTTCTTCAGAAATGTCCTCATTTTATACCACTACCTGTATCCCTTTTAGAATTTTCCCAAAATTACCATTCCCACTCCATTTCTCATATCCCATTTGCCATCAGAAGTTTCCCATCAGAAGTTTCCCATTATTCATCATTAATTACCAAATATTGAAATCTGCCTCCTATCTTCATGGAATCTATTCTACTATTGTGTCAGTGTCCCCCACTTTTCACAAGAAGTTACCTAACATTATACATGTGCTCTCATGTCTTATTAAAATTGCCCAAGTTTATATCAGTTTTGCCATTTAATTTGTGAGGATTCACTATATCAGTACTGTAAACCCTCATCATGAATTTGCCAATATCATAATGATGCCTTCCTTTGTCTTCAGAAGTTCATCAATATTATACCATTACCTTATCATTAGTTGTTTCTCCTTTAGATAATGGTGTTCCATTCATTTTCAAAAGGCCCAATATTTACATCAGGACCTCAAATCCTGTTTTTCTGTTCTTTTATTTTTGTGAAGTTGAAATAAAATGCTTTATAAAAAATTCAAATCCTTATTATATTTTCATATTTTACAAAATCACAAATTATTTATATGAGGTTTGACTATATTATAACACTGTGACTATTGCTTATTTGGAAATTCACTATATTATACTAGTGCTCACAGTCCTCATCAGAAATTTGCTAATATTTACTTGTACTCTCATTCCATTTTGGAAATTGCCCAATATTATTCATTCTTCCTATCTCTCATCCAAAATTTACAAATATTACATCAGTAACCTGAACACTCATCAGAAATATCTACCTAATATATAATTGTACATTTTCCTTTCAGGAAGGTTCTTAATATTATACTATTGAACCTATTCTTAATTGGGAGTTTTCCAATAATGTAGCAGTACAACTTCCCCATGAAAATATGACCGCTATTATACCCACATCTCCATTCCCCACTGGACAATTCTCAGTGCATCTTCCCTCATTAGAATTGTCCCAATATTATATTGGTTATCCTCTCCTAGAAGAAGATTTCTCATGATATAACAGTACCACAATTTTCCATTTAAATTTTCCAAATATTGTACATTCATTCCTTTTACACAATTTTATAGTATTATACATTTATTCCCATTCCACATTATGTGTCTTTATTATACCAGAATTTCCCCCAGTTATGCCAGTGTCTCCATTTCTCATCAGAAGCTTTCCCATATTATACTAGAGCCCACATTCCTCATTGTAAACACCCTGGAAGGGACCATAAGTTATGTGGCCACCAACATATAAGTCAATAGTTAGTGACAAGGCAATTGGAGTCAAGTATATTTCCAATGTTCTAAATAGCCTGCATGAATTGAACATTTTTGAATAATTGAGAAAATATGTATTTAAGTAGGCATGGGCATTTCTGCTTACAAATTCATCTATGTCTAGACATTGCCTTCATTTTATATAATGTTACTCTAGGTAGATGTCCAAACATTAGACATTCTTTCAAATCAGTAAACGAATTAAACTTCACAAGCAGCATATATATTCTACCAATTTCACCCCATTACTAATATTTGTATTCTTATGGGATTTTGCTCATTAAAAGTTCGATTCCCAGTAACAAATCCCTAGAAATTTCCCAGAGTTTGCAGATGAGCAACAGGAAATTTATTCTGACTGCAGGCTTATATTTTTAAATGATCACTTGTGGTTCACTGAGACACATTCTCCATTTTTCATAGAAAACTCAATAGCCAGGAATTACCAAGCATAAGTACATAAAATACACATACATACAGGCAAATACATATATTGTCACATTTCAATAATAATACAGTTAAAATATAAAAGTGATTCTGCAGATGGAATAATTACACTCAGTGGATGTGGCTGAGGTCCCCAAGATCACACTCTGATTTTATTTATTGCCAGAAGGATTCATAGAGGTCAGAAAAGCTGTTATACTCATAGTTATGGTTTATTACAGTGCAAGGATGAAGCTCAAGATTAGTAATTACATAAGGTGCATGGAATAAACTCCAGAAGAAAGAAGGTGCACGTTGTTAGTTTTCCTCTCTGAGTGCAGTTGCATGGATGAATTTAATTCATCCTGCAACAATGTTAAATATCAACACATCAAAGTGAGACCAATCAGGTAAGCTCACATGAAACTTGGTATTCAATAATTTTACTGGGGATTAGTCAGATATCCATGCAGCACCAATGTGACTTACATCAGATATTCATATTCCAGTTCCCCCAACCACAAGGTCAAACTGATATGGTGTGATACAAAGCCCCAGGAATACAAAAACAAGTATTCACAACCATCCATCACTTTGCCGTTATAAACTATATGGAGTGGCCCATGGTCTCATGTATAAAAATCACTCTTATTGTTCAGGATATGCAAATCCAGCCCACTGCACAGTCTAGCCAAATGGCCCTTGGCCTAGGTTCTCTTCCTGCAAAATGATCATATTTTTCCTAAGCATCTGCATTTAGTATGCCATATATATAAAATATACAGAAATAGTATCAATATGAATAAGCTTGACAACATTTGGAGAATTCAGGGTGTGGTAGAGAATCATTTAAAGAAACAACTAACCCATTATATAAAACCAATACATACATATTCATACTCTTGTATTACTTTGGTTACTCATTTTTCACTTTAACCTATAATTATTTGTACCTTGTAAAAACCATGGAGAATTATTTATAATAGGAATTAGTTAATTATTAAGTAAATCCAGTTCTTAATTAAGAAAGACAATTTTTATCAGTATTAATTAAGAAAGTTTTAACTCATTCTTCCAATTCATTTGACCAGCAGTATCAGTGTTATCATATGATATTTTTGAATAACATTTTTTCTTTATTAGAGAAGTTGTATGTTTACAGAAAAATCATGCACAAAATACAGGATTCTTGTATACCACACTATTATTAGCATGTTGAATTGGTGTGGAAAATTTATTACAATTGATGATAGCACAACTTTAGAATTATACTATTAACTATAGTCCATGGTTTAACTTAGGGTTCACTGTTTGTGTAGTATAGTTCCATGTATTATTAAATTTTTTTAATTCTATTACCATTATATACAATCTAACATTTTCCATTTTAATCACATTCATATATATATATATATATATATATTTCAGTACTGTTAATAGCATTCATATGTGCTACCCTCACCCCATTCATTACCAAAACATTACCATAATTTCAAATATAAATCCTTTATATTTTAAGCCTTAACTTCCCATTCCCTATTCCTACTTCATCTTCTGTAAATCCAGATTCTAGATTCTTATCTACATATGGTAGATGAATCTCACAAACCTGCCAATGTAATAGTATATTTCAGTATGGTAATGGTACAATTCGATTTTATTATGGAAGGAATAACTAAGATTTGCAGAGGTGCTCGACTTTTCTTACCAAGAGATTCAGCACTTGCCTATGTACCAGGTATTATTACAGAGAGCTAGCATTACAATTGTTTTTGATATGGTTATTACTGGGTTCCAAGTCATGTGAGGACAATGCCAGCTTTTCGGTCTCAGTTCACAGGCTTCTACTGAGATGAGTTTCTCTTGATTGTTGTTTCCTTTGACTGTTCCATAGGGAGAACATGGGTGTGCTTTAGAATAGTTCCTATCGCTGCTGGATAAGGATGTGTCTTATTCTGTTCTATTCTGGGATGAGGACAATCATAAATCATTGATATAAAATGTGTTCCCAGGGAACTTTTATAGACTTGGGCATCCATGAGATTCCCATAGATGTGTCCCTTGCTCTGGGTTCTGGACTTTTATGTTCTTGGCTATGTCACATAAAATATTTTAAAGATATGCCATAGGGTAGGCAGGGGAGTAAAGAGTTTATTGAGAATCGAGAAAAAAGATAGCACACAACCCCAGACATGGATGTGGGCATGCTACAGGGTAAGATGCACACACCCTCTCTAGTGGCTTCTGGCTTAATTGGCTATCATTGGGAGTTAGGGTTTACACTGGTTGGAGTAATTAGGACAAAAAAGGGAACTTTATTGGGTAGTTTGATTTTTATGGGCTGCTGTCTGGCAGTGATTGGCTTCTGGCTATTGCTCCCAAGCTCTACTGGAGTTTGCTGTGCAAGGAGTAGTGTGGGAATTTCCTGTTTTTCTCATTCTTTTGCCTGGATGGATGCTGCAAGCTGCATTCCTCATTTAATTTTACTGAGTGGTGTTTGTGTGGAAATTTAATGGGTTTTCTACCTCTCCTCCTTTTGTTCTTATTCTATCCTGCCTCAATATAATATTGGTTTTCTTTTCATGCATTATTCATTTTTTTCCTTTTCTTACTCTCATCTATTATTTCTCCTCTTCATTTCTAATTTTGTTTTATAAAATTGTCCACTTTTGGAAAAGGCATTAGGCTCAGCAACTGTGCTGGTTCAGATTGCTATCAGCAATGCTACTCTAGCAAGTACCTCTCCTCAGTTCTTTCCCATTCTTATAGGTTATGGTTATTTGGGCACTGAACTAGCTAGCTATCTTGACTAATGGGCAATATTACCACATTCACTATCAACTCCAATTTTGTTGAATGGCATGAAGGCACAATCCATCCTATTAGGCCTTGAGGAACACTGATATAAACTTTAAATGTTTAGTTAGAGTTTTGTGCTAAGGGATCATCCTTGACTCTAGCATCTGTTGTATTCCTGCACCTAAGACCACTGCATCAGTCAGGAAAAAATAAATTTGAGATGATATGGGAAATAATTGTATGATTATTCCAGTATCCTCTGTCATCCACCATTCCTCAGATTCCCCAGAAAACAACAACAACATGAGAATCTATCCAGTGAGAACCCTCCATTGTCCCCTTAATCTTGAGGGTGATCACAAACATAAAAGCATGAAAGTCAGCCCTTCACACCTTTAGCTAGCCACCTCTAATTTAGACAAGAAGTGTCCACTAGCTTCATCGACTGAGTATCCTCTTCCAGGATAGGAAGGATCTTAGAAGAGAATACTTCTAATGGGTTTAAGCACATCCTACTTTAATGTACTCCTTAAATTCCTATAATGATTTTCATAGGGCTCCACCCCATGTGGGCATCTATTTAACTGTCCAGTTTTCCATGGCACATCTGTCTGGCAATATGGTCATGCTAATTGCCACTACCTATAAGTTAGTGAAAATCCCAAAAAGGGGTTTTTATCATTGTTTAATTCTTCCATCATTGTAAAGAAAATGGCATGCATTTTGGCCCACTGAGTTTATGTATTCTTTTATTTTTCAATTAGTCTTTCCATTAGCCATTTATTAATGGAATTGTTTCAAAAAACTGGGGATTGGCAAGTATGAACTCACTAGGTCAGACTGCAAATTTCAAACTCAGATGAAGGTGAAGTTGAATTCCCCAGAAGAAGCTGGCTGGCTGAGGTGGAGACATAAAGTCTTTTCTTGATCTCTGTAATCCTCAGCTCTGTGTTTTAAGGCCTCCAACATATTGGGTGAGAAGAATCCCCTCATTACTCTGGGAATTCTTCTTTGCTGATTGTAGGTGCAATCATCTACAGAAGCAAAGAACTAACGATATGCATGAGCTGCCTTCATAGTAATGGAATCACCAGTGTTTGACCAAACAACTAGACACCATAACCTAGCTAAGTTGGCACATGAAATTTAACACCATGTAGCCATAGGTTCCAGAATTTCAAAAGGCCATTCCAAGTTTGGCCTATGGGAAAGGTGGGTACTTTCTCATGGTTATGATAAGTACATCCTTCAATTATTTTGGCTGTATGCTCTTGCATAAATCATTTCCATTTTATTATGGAACACTTCTGGTCCCAACCTTCCTTATTAGAGTTTTTCTCTGGCTATACCCAGGACATTACAGGTATGTCAGCCTTCAAGATTATTTTATGTCCTTTAGTCATAAGGGAAGATTCGATTAACCCCCATTAGCAAACTAGTAATTGTCATTTAAATTTTGTATTACATTCTTGTTCATCTGTATATTTTCTGGTCCAAAATCTCAGAAGCTAGTGTTGAGAGGCACTAACAGACGTTTACGTACATTCTAGTATACATAAGTATGAGTTGAAACCACATCAAGTAGTGCTGAAGATTTAGGTCGTACTACTTTATTCAAGTCTCATTAATCTACTGTTACTCTCCATGACTTATCTATTGTTTCCATGGGCCACACAGGGCTTTTTTTCTGAGAATTTTGTTAGTAGCAA